>CAUDMG010001877.1:1402500-1415000 GCA_958450375.1 Homarus gammarus
TGTGTGAGAGGCTCTGACAGGTGTGTGAGAGGCTCTGACAGGTGTGTGAGAGGCTCTGAAAGATGTGTGAGAGGCTCTGACAGGTGTGTGAGAGGCTCCGACAGGTGTGTGAGAGGCTCCGACAGGTGTGTGAGAGGCTCCGACAGGTGTGTGAGAGGCTCCGACAGGTGTGTGAGAGGCTCTGACAGGTGTGTGAGAGGCTCCGACAGGTGTGTGAGAGGCTCTGACAGGTGTGTGAGAGGCTCTGACAGGTGTGTGAGAGGCTCCGACAGGTGTGTGAGAGGCTCTGACAAGTGTGTGAGAGGCTCCGACAGGTGTGTGAGAGGCTCCGACAGGTGTGTGAGAGGCTCTGACAGGTGTGTGAGAGGCTCTGACATGTGTGTGAGAGGCTCTGACAGGTGTGTGAGAGGCTCTGACAGGTGTGTGAGAGGCTCTGACAGATGTGTGTGAGAGGCTCTGACAGGTGTGTGAGAGGCTCTGACAGGTGTGTGAGAGGCTCTGACAGGTGTGTGAGAGGCTCTGACATGTGTGTGAGAGGCTCTGACAGGTGTGTGAGAGGCTCTGACAGGTGTGTGAGAGGCTCTGACAGGTGTGTGAGAGGCTCTGACAGATGTGTGTGTGGGAAACAATCAACTTCAACTAGTCAGGTGGTTTCTCTAATTGATTACACCTGCCTACATAGTGCCAGCCTGTAGTGTTAGTGTAGTGCCAACCTGTAGTGTTAGTATAGTGCCAGCCTGTAGTGTTAGTATAGTGCCAACCTGTAGTGTTAGTGTAGTGCCAACCAGTAGTGTTAGTGTAGTGCCAACCTGTAGTGTTAGTGTAGTGCTAACCTGTAGTGTTAGTATAGTGCCAGCCTGTAGTGTTAGTATAGTGCCAACCTGTAGTGTTAGTGTAGTGCCAACCAGTAGTGTTAGTGTAGTGCCAGCCAGTAGTGTTAGTGTAGTGCCAACCAGTAGTGTTAGTGTAGTGCCAACCAGTAGTGTTAGTGGAGTGCCAACCAGTAGTGTTAGTGGAGTGCCAACCAGAAGTGTTACTGTAGTGCCAACCAGTAGTGTTAGTGTAGTGCCAGCCAGTAGTGTTAGTGTAGTGCCAACCTGTAGTGTTAGTGTAGTGCCAACCAGTAGTGTTAGTGTAGTGCCAACCAGTAGTGTTAGTGTAGTGCCAGCCAGTAGTGTTAGTGTAGTGCCAACCAGTAGTGTTAGTGTAGTGCCAACCAGTAGTGTTAGTGGAGTGCCAACCAGTAGTGTTAGTGGAGTGCCAACCAGAAGTGTTAGTGTAGTGCCAACCAGTAGTGTTAGTGTAGTGCCAACCAGTAGTGTTAGTGTAGTGCCAACCTGTAGTGTTAGTGTAGTGCCAACCTGTAGTGTTAGTGTAGTGCCAACCAGTAGTGCTAGTGTAGTGCCAACCTGTAGTGTTAGTGTAGTGCCAACCAGTAGTGTTAGTGTAGTGCCAACCAGAAGTGTTATTGTAGTGCCAACCAGTAGTGTTAGTGTAGTGCCAACCAGTAGTGTTATTGTAGTGCCAACCTGTAGTGTTAGTGTAGTGCCAACCAGAAGTGTTAGTGTAGTGCCAACCTGTAGTGTTAGTGTAGTGCCAACCTGTAGTGTTAGTGTAGTGCCAACCTGTAGTGTTAGTGTAGTGCCAACCAGTAGTGTTAGTGGAGTGCCAGCCAGAAGTGTTATTGTAGTGCCAATCTGTAGTGTTAGTGTAGTGCCAACCTGTAGTGTTAGTGTAGTGGCAACCTATAGTGTTAGTGTAGTGCCAACCTGTAGTGTTAGTGTAGTGCCAACCTGTAGTGTTAGTATAGTGCCAACCTATAGTGTTAGTATAGTGCCAACCAGTAGTGTTAGGCTAGGTTAGGTTAAGTTAGGTCAGGTCAGGTCAGGTTAGGTTAGGTTAAGTTTGGTCAGGTTAGGTTAGGTTAGGTTAGGTTAGGTCAGGTCAGGTTAGGTTAGGTTAAGTTAGGTCAGGTTAGGTTAGGTTTGGTTAGGTTAGGTTTGGTCAGGTTAGGTCAGGTTAGGTTGATAGTCGACTTGGGGCGAATGATAGGTTAACTGAGTGGCGTTCCCCTACAGGACATTAACTAGGCCTACTTGTTCCCTGACATAGTTTCTCTCCCTGTGTACAACTTGTTTATACTCTGCACTCTATAGTCATTGGCTCTAATATATTTCCTTTTTATTGTGTTTTTATCTACACCTGTTATATGAGGACAAGAACAAGCATCGATGATTGTACAGTGTAGTGCCACCCTGTAGTGCCAGCCTGTAGTGCCAGCCTGTAGTGTCAGTGTAGCTTTAAGGTAAATGAACTGTGTGTGTGTGTGTTTGTGTGTGTGTGTGTGTGTGTGTGTGTGTGTGTGTGTGAGTGAGTGTGAGTGTGTGTGTTTGTGTGTGTGTGTGTGTGTGTGAGTGAGTGTGAGTGTGAGTGTGTGTGTGTGTGTGTGTGTGTGTGTATAGGTCTTCCGTCCCAACACTACACTCACTCCTTACCTTCCATACTGATTAACACAAAATGACCTTTTACCTTGACCTTGGTGGGGGGTGGGTGTGTTTGGTGGGGGGGGGGGTGTGTTTGGTGGGGGGGTGTGTTTGGTGGGTGGGGGGTGTGTTTGGTGGGTGGGGGGTGTGTTTGGTGGGGGTGGGGGGTGTGTTTGGTGGGGGAGGGGTGTGTGGGGGGGGGGGAAGGGGCAGTCAAGCTGGTACCTGGATCCGGACTCATAAACTAACCCGAATTTGTCTTGTTAAAATACTTCCCCCTTTCCCTTTCCTCGTCACTGTGTCTTTATAAACACTGCCAGGCGGCGTATGATCACCCCTGGACTAACACGTCTTCGGGGGCTGTTCTTCACCCTGAGGACACTGTAGGATCCTGACGAAGGCGGTGAAGGGCACGTGGACATACCTTAAGGACACTGTGTAGGAGGGAGCTGAAGCAGGTATGTAGGTGACTCTCGTTGCAGCGCTCGTAGAAGTCGATGATGTTGGAGGCGGAGGCGAGGAGGTTCTTGGCGATGAACCCCAAACACTCCGAGCTGGCTGACAGTCGCTTCAACAGCCCGATGCTTCGTTCTGCTTCAGCCACTGTCGTCTTGCCTGAAGGAGGAGGAGGAGGAGGCAGGTGAGGTGAGTAGGAGGCAAGACTGATACTGTATGGAACTCTGATATATTACCACACCACCACACTACCGCACTACCACACTACCGCACTAGCCACACCACCACACCACCACTGCCACACTACCACCACACACCACCACACTGCTACCACACTAGCACACTGCTACCATACCACCACACTACCGCACTCGCCACACCACCACATCACCACTGCCACACTACCACACCACCACCACCACACAACCACACTACCACACACCACATCACCACACTGCTACCACACCACCACACAACCACACACCACCACAACACTGCTACCACACTGGCACACCACCACCACACCACCACCACACTACCACCACCACAATATCACACCACCACACTACCACCACCACACTACCACCACCACAATATCACACCACCACACTACCACACACCACCACACCACCACCACAATATCACACCACCACACTACCACCACCACAATATCACACCACCACCACCACAATATCACACCACCACACTACCACACACCACCACACTACCACACACCACCACCACCACACCACTACCACACTACCACCACCACAATATCACACCACCACACTACCACACACCACCACACCACCACCACAATATCACACCACCACACTACCACACACCACCACCACATCACCACCACACACCACCACAACAATGCTACCACACTGGCACACCACCACACACCACCACACAACCACCACAATATCACACCACCACACACCACCACACCACCACTACAATATCACACCACCACACTACCACACACCACCACCACCACCACACTACCACACCACCACACTCACCAGCGTTCTCAGAGTCCATTCCTTCCTCGTGCAGCTGTCGTATCCGCCTCCTGTTGCCCAGATGACTTAGCGTTTCCCACGTCAATTCCTGAGGGGAGAGAGGGGGGGGGGGGTATAACAACAGAACTAATAACAATTTAAAATAATAATAATAATAATAATAATAAGAAGAATTTTAATAAACACAGAAATTTAACACTAATAAAATAAATTAACCTTTATATTTATACTACAAGCAACTAATACGATGACTAACATGAGTGATATTATTGTCACAGGGTTGAAGTTATCACCTAAGCCAGAGCCAACGTCCGGACACAGGCTCACACCTCACATATAGGTGGTCGTACTACCCACCTTACTACGGTAGTCGTTGCCAAGGCCAGGGCCAGAACCACCACGACTTCTCACACTCCCAGACGACTGAAGATGGGTCGTGGCTTCCGTCGACGACACACTGGCATCCTCTTCCCTCTCTCCTCTCAGCGCTCCAGTACGACTCCCTGTCACACGACCCCGGAGGCTGGAGGTTGTGGGTACTCCCGGTACAGGTGCCTTCTCTCTGCTGGCCACACCCTGTAGGCGACGCAGCAGATTGGAGGATTGTCTCACGGGCACGGAGGTCAGGTCACGGTTGGAGGAGGTCACCGGGTCAGGTTCGGGTCTGGCTGGCGGCTCGAAGGTGGCGAAGCAGTCGAGTACAAGTTGTTCCTGGAGCCTGTGGGGGGTAGTGGAGGGTGTTAGTTAGGCCCTTGTCCTAATAGGCCCCTGTCCTAATAGGCCCCTGTCCTAATAGGCCCCTGTCCTAATAGGCCCCTGTCCTAATAGACCCCTGTCCTAATAGGCCCCTGTCCTAATAGACCCCTGTCCTAATAGGCCCCTGTCCTAATAGGCCCCTGTCCTAATAGACCCCTGTCCTAATAGGCCCCTGTCCTAATAGACCTCTGTCCTAATAGGCCCCTGTCCTAATAGGCCCTTGTCCTAATAGACCCTTAGACTAATAGGCCCTTTTCCTAATAGGCCCCTGCCCCAATAGGCCCTTGTCCTAATAGGCCCTTTTCCTAATAGGCCCCTGCCCCAATAGGCCCTTGTCCTAATAGGCCCTTTTCCTAATAGACCCCCATCCTAATAGACCCCTGTCCTAATAGACTTCTGTTTTAATTGGCACCTGTTTTAATATGTGAATGGAAAGACATGAGAGAGAGAGAGAGAGAGAGAGAGAGAGAGAGAGAGAGAGAGAGAGAGAGAGAGAGAGAGAGCTTACCTTACTAGCGCTGGCTGTAGGTCGAGCGCTCGGTTGCCCACACTGTTAGGTCGAGATATTGGCGCACCAAACTCCAGCAGGTCGAGTACACTCTCCCAGGCGACGTTCATCTGACAGGCGGCCACATGGAGGGGAGTGTTACCTAGTGCGTCTGTGGCTGCCGACGCCGCACCGTACTTGAGCAACAGGTAAGTGATGGCTGAGTTACCCCTCGCAGCTGCCAGGAACAACACGGGTAAGGTGTACAGGTAATCCCGCGTGTACAGGTCAGCAAAGGTCAACCTAGCACCTTCAGCACTGGTGTAAGTCACTAGTCTCTCCCTCGGCACGTCCGGGTTGAGCACCAGGAACCTTGTCGAAGCTGGGTCACTCGCTCCACCGATCATAGAGTGGGTGGTGCCTCCTCGGGTGGCGTTAGTGCCCCGCCCCGCGCCCCCCTGGGTGGCTGGGTGGGCAGGGTTGGCGTCCCAGGTACAGGGGTGGACGTCGGAGAAGGTGAAGTAGCGAGGCTCCGAGCGGTCCCTCTCCCCTCGGGGCTCTGTCAGACGTGTCGTGTTGTTCTCTGTGGAGATGACCGGCCGAGGCACCACTAGCCACGACGCCGACCCGGGCATGGAGAGCCGTACCTGTTGTGTCACAAGTTAATACTGTATTCCACACTCCCCACACAACATAAGAATGGAGGAAACAGCAGCGGGTCTATACTGGTCAGTCCCGTTTACACCCAACCCCTATCGCTCATATATCCATCCAGCCTCTGTTTGAAGCTATCCAGCGTATTAGAGTTAATGATGATGTTTGGTAACTTGTTCCACTCATCCACTACTCTATTTCCAAACCAATGTTTACCTATCTCGCGCCTAAATCTAAATTGGTCTAATTTAAAACCATTGTTACGAGTTCGCTCCTGGTTGGATAGTTTGAGTACCTTTGTAATGTCCCCTTTGTTTAGCCCTGACTTCCATTTATACACCTCTATCAGGTCGCCCCTCACTCTACGTCTCTCGAGGGAGTGCAAATTAAGATGCTTTAACCTGTCTCTGTACTCAAGGTTCCTAATGCCCGGGATTAGTCTTGTCATTCTCCTCTGAATTCTTTCTAAGGATTCTATATCCATTCCGTAGTACGGTTACCAGAACTGAACTGAGTAATCCAAGTGAGGTCTAACAAGGGCAAGATATAGTTTTAGGATGACCTCGCTAGTCTTGTAACTAACACTCCTTTGTATGAACCCAAGTACTTTATTAGCCTTGTTTAGAGTAAATACACATTGTTTACTTGGCTTAAGATTCCTACTTATCATTACTCCTAAATCTTTCTCTCAGTCGGATTTCTGTATAACATCGTTGTTCATCTGGTTTCTGGTTTCTCTGTTTACATCTCCTATACTGAGTACTTTACATTTTTTGTCCACATTAAATATCATCTGCCATTTTTCACACCATTCGATTTTTTTTAGATCTTCCTGTAGTTTTGCGGAGCTCTCGTCAGATTTAATTATACGTCCTATTTTAGTGTCATCAGAAAATTTACTTATGTTGCTATGTATACCGATATCACACACACACACACACACACCTACTGTATCATACAACATTATTCAGTATGCTGGTCATACACACAGTCATATTGACGTGCTAATAGTCCCCCCAGAGAAAGTTGTAGAAAGTGTGACGTTTCAAAACACCCGGGAGAAAGTTTGGTTAATTGTGGCCCAATATTAACCCTAGAAAAATATACAAACAGAAGGGGTCAGACCTGCCTTGACCTACCTGTTGACTGTCGAGGGAGAATGACCTCTGGCGTTGGAAGGTGACCTCGCTGGACTTGACCACGGCTGAGTGTCTCCTCTTATAGGCTGGCTTGTCCCTGGTAGCGGCGGCGTTGTCAGTCACGCCTGGTACCCAAGACACCCTCCTAGTGGATGTCTCCTTCCTCGCCTCCTTCATCTTCTCATCCTTGTCGCGTTGTTCCCTCAAGATGTCCCTCCTGGAGTCGTCCTTGATGATGCTTCTGCTCTCTACTCCTCCAGGTGATCTGCTCTTCTCTCTGGCCTTCTCCTGGCCACTCCTCAACATGGCCTCACCCGCTAACACTACCCGACTCTTATCTTCACTATTATTGGCCCCGTTTTGGAAAGTTTTGGCAGCACTGTTTAACTGTCTCATATTGTTGTCTGTTCTAACATCTAAGTTGAAGTCAAGTCTGTTGTCTCGCTTACCAGGTGCGGCGCCAGACGGCCAGGAAGACACCTCCTCCCCCACGCCACTACTCAACCCGCCGCCGCCAATGTGACCAGCACTGAAGCCGCCGCCGCCAATGTGACCAGCACTGAAGCCGCCGCCGCCGTGACCAGCACTAAAGCCGCCGCCGCCAACATGACCAGCACTAAAGCTGCCGCCAACATGACCAGAACTAAAGCTGCCGCCAACATAACCAGTACTAAGGCCGCCGCCAACATGACCAGCACTGAAGCCGCCGCCGGTTGTCCTGGAGGGTTCTGGAGTGCGTGACGAGATACGAACTTTGTTCCTCTCCTCCTCCCCGACCGTCACGCCTTGCTGCAGTACCAGCTGCTGCTGTGCTTGCTGTATCTGTAGTATTTGCTGCCGCTGGAAAGACTGAGGCCGGAGCCGCACCTCGGGGTCACAGTAGGGGACGGGCGGGGGCACAAAGTTTAGCGGGGAGGCGGCTCTTGGTGACGGGGCCCTCGGGCTCCCGCGGTCACCTCCTGCCAGAGGAGATGAAGGGCGAGAACAGAAGGATCGTGGAGAACCTGAACGAGGAGAACACCTGGGAGAACCTCGGGGGGAGACCCTGGGGGAGACCCTGGGGGAGACCCTGGGGGAGCCTCTAGGAGACGCCCTGGGTGACGCTCTGGGAGACGCCCTTGGTGAGCAGCGGGGTGAGGGGGATCCCATGAAAGGGCTGTGAGCTGTGTTGAGGCTCCTCCTGTCCACACTGAGCACACTGGTGGGTGACGCCCGCGGGGACAGCCGTGCACGGGCGCCCCCACCACACGCGCCGCCCACAGACCCCCCACATCCTCCACCCACCGACACCCCACACCCACCACCCAGGTTGACCAGTCCCCCACGGTTGGGCTCCACGCCGTAGCGGAGGAGGAGCCTCACCACGTCCGCTGCCCCGTAGTCGACGGCCAGATGGAGGGCGTTGGTGAAGACTCCCGGCACCAAGGTGTCCGTGTTATCACTGCTGCCCTCACTATGGTGGTCATACCTCAGGGAGACAAAGCAGGTCAGGGTGATTAAGCAGGTCAGGGTGATAAGGTAGGTCAGGGTGATAAAGTAGGTCAGGGAGATAAAGCAGGTCAGGGAGTTAAAGTAGGTCAGGGTGATAAAGTAGGTCAGGGTGATAAAGTAGGTCAGGGTGATAAAGTAGGTCAGGGTGATAAAGCAGGTCAGGGTGATTAAGCAGGTCAGGGTGATTAAGCAGGTCAGGGTGATTAAGTAGGTCAGGGTGATAAAGTAGGTCAGGGAGATAAAGCAGGTCAGGGAGTTAAAGTAGGTCAGGGTGATAAAGTAGGTCAGGGTGATAAAGTAGGTCAGGGTGATAAAGCAGGTCAGGGTGATAAAGTAGGTCAGGGTGATAAAGTAGGTCAGGGAGATGAAGTAGGTCAGGGAGTTAAAGTAGGTCAGGGAGTTAAAGTAGGTCAGGGAGTTAAAGTAGGTCAGGGTGCTAAAGCAGGTCAGGGAGTTAAAGTAGGTCAGGGTGTTAAAGTAGGTCAGGGAGATAAAGTAGGTCAGGGAGATGAAGTAGGTCAGGGTGATAAAGCAGGTCAGGGTGATAAAGCAGGTCAGGGTGATAAAGTAGGTCAGGGAGTTAAAGTAGGTCAGGGAGATGAAGTAGGTCAGGGAGATTAAGTAGGTCAGGGTGTTAAAGTAGGTCAGGGAGTTAAAGTAAGTCAGGGAGATAAAGTAGGTCAGGGAGTTAAAGTAGGTCAGGGTGTTATAGTAGGTCAGGGAGTTAAAGTAGGTCAGGGAGTTAAAGTAGGTCAGGGTGTTAAGTAGGTCAGGGTGATAAAGTAGGTCAGGGAGTTAAAGTAGGTCAGGGTGTTAAAGTAGGTCAGGGAGTTAAAGTAGGTCAGGGAGTTAAAGTAGGTCAGGGTGATAAAGTAGGTCAGGGAGTTTAAGTAGGTCAGGGAGATGAAGTAGGTCAGGGAGTTAAAGTAGGTCAGGGAGTTAAAGTAGGTCAGGGAGTTAAAGTAGGTCAGGGAGTTAAAGTAGGTCAGGGAGTTAAAGTAGGTCAGGGAGATGAAGTAGGTCAGGGTGTTAAAGTAGGTCAGGGAGTTAAAGTAGGTCAGGGAGTTAAAGTAGGTCAGGGTGTTCGTGGTACTGAACCGACACTGACCCATGGTGGTGTTCGTGGTAGTGAAGCAACATGGACTCACCTGTCTAGCAGTGTCTGGGACTTCCTCAGGAGGATCTCCACGTCCTGGGAGACACACCGGCTGCCTGTGTCACACGAGGACTTGTCTAAGATGCTCCCGTGCAGGTCAATCTGTGGCCGAGAGAGTGGGTGGTGAGTGGGAGAGTGGGCGGTGAGTGGGAGGGTGGGTGGTGAGTGGGAGAGTGGGTGGTGAGTGGGAGAGTGGGTGGTGAGTGGGAGAGTGGGTGGTGAGTGGGAGAGTGGGTGGTGAGTGGGAGAGTGGGCGGTGAGTGGGAGGGTGGGTGGTGAGTGGGAGGGTGGGTGGTGAGTGGGAGAGTGGGTGGTGAGTGGGAGAGTGGGCGGTGAGTGGGAGAGTGGGTGGTGAGTGGGAGAGTGGGTGGTGAGTGGGAGAGTGGGTGGTGAGTGGGAGAGTGGGTGGTGAGTGGGAGAGTGGGCGGTGAGTGGGAGAGTGGGTGGTGAGTGGGAGAGTGGGTGGTGAGTGGGAGAGTGGGCGGTGAGTGGGAGAGTGGGTGGTGAATGGGAGAGTGGGCGGTGAGTGGGAGAGTGGGTGGTGAGTGGGAGAGTGGGTGGTGAGTGGGATAGTGGGTGGTGAATGGGAGAGTGGGCGGTGAGTGGGAGAGTGGGTGGTGAATGGGAGAGTGGGCGGTGAGTGGGAGAGTGGGTGGTGAGTGGGAGTGGGTGGTGAGTGGGAGAGTGGGCGGTGAGTGGGAGAGTGGGTGGTGAGTGGGAGAGTGGGTGGTGAGTGGCCTAATGAGTTGGAGAGTGGCTGGTGAGTGGCCTGATGAGTGGGAGAGTGGGTGGTGAGTGGCCTGATGAGTGGGAAAGTGGGTGGTGAGTGGCCTGATGAGTGGGAGTGGGTGGTGAGTGGCCTGATGAGTGTGAGTGGGTGGTGAGTGGCCTGATGAGTGGGAAAGTGGGTGGTGAGTGTGCTGATGAGTGGGAGAGTGGGTGGTGAGTGGAGTGGGAGTGGGTGGTGAGTGGCCGGATGAGTGGGAGTGGGTGGTGAGTGGCCTGATGAGTGGGAAAGTGGGTGGTGAGTGGCCAGATGAGTGGGGAAGAGTGGGCGGTGAGTGAGAAAGTGGGCAGTGAGTGGGGTGATATTTGGTGGATTGGGGTGATAGTTGGTGGTGAGTGGGGTGATGAGTGGGGTAGTACTGAAGAGTGAGTGGGATAGTTATAAAATGGAATAAGTTGTGTGATAGTAACAGGGGGTAGGAGTAACACACACACACACACACACACACACACACACACACACACACACACACACACACACACATCAAGGTAACAAAACTAAAAAAAGTAAATCTCCATGACCACCAAGACGGCAACATCTCGTTTTGGACAATAAATAACAAAAAAAAAAATCACAATGGGAATAGATTTTTGCAACAATAACAATAACAATCAATAACTATCAGTAATTGGCCTCTCCCTTCCTTCAATAACGAAAAAAAAAATAATGATTATTTTTTCGTCAGTCGTCACATTTTAAAATTATTTTTTAATTATTTTTTTTTCAATTATTTTGTATCATTTTTATATTCCCTTTGTTGAGGTGCGGGAGGACGAGGAGGGGGGGGAAGCCTTTGAGTACGAGAGCTTGAGTAACAGACAGACAGATAGACAGACACAGACAGACAGACAGACAGACAGACAGACAGACCCTCTGTGAATATAACATAACAAGTTCACGTTTCTCTCATTGAATTCTAGTAATGAAGTTCAGGCCAGGTGTGTGTGTGTGTGTGTGTGTGTGTGTGTGTGTGTGTGTGTGTGTGTATCTTCATACACAGATGACATACATACATACTATATGCCAGAGGCTCCTCCGGCCTGACACACCCAGTCTCCCCGCTCACCGACCAGCCTCTTAGTGGAATAATTTGAAGTCACAAAACGTCTGGACAAACCTATGTTAAAACGCTCTACCACCCCCATTGACTTACCAATGAAACTCTTCAAGGAGTTCTCCCCGGAGCTTGCTAAACCCCTCTGCTCCATCATCAATGCTTCCCTCAGTCATGCCAGATGCCCAGCTGAGTGGAAGACCTCTTATGTGTCACCAGTGCCCAAGCCAACCAGCCCACAATCCTTAAATCAGCTACGACCCATTGCCATCACCCCAATACCCAGCTTAACCTGTGAGGGTTTCGTGTTTGACTGGGCTTATGCTGATGTGGCAATATGAAAACTTCCTCCACCACTCACTGTCTTGTCAGCTTTCTCGATTTCATATACCGCCATCTCGAGAAACGAAAAACGTCTGTAGCTGTCGCCTTCATTGACTTCACTAAAGCATTCGACCTAGTCGACCACAATATAATCATCAACAAAACTATTGACCTCGGGTTTCGAAGAAGTCTTATACCATGGCTTACAGACTTCCTCAGTGACCGACGCCAAGCCGTACGCTTCCGAGTGGCTGTCTCCACCTTTCAGTCACTCACCTGTGGCGTCCCCCAAGGCACCAAGATGGGACCACTCTGCTTCCTTATGCTCATCAATGATGCCCTAAGAGAAACCCCTGCTCGCTGGAAATATGTCGACGACTCCACCATTGGGATCAGCGTCAACAACTCGGCTCCCGACTATATCGCCCTTCAGGATTTATTGAACAGTCTTCAAAACTGGGCCACCAACAACCATGTCACCATCAACCATACCAAGACCATGGTTATGGCACATCAACCTCTCCTCCGACGTTTTCCCACCTCCTTCCATTACTTTAGGCCCCAACACACTCCAGGTTGTAGACTCCACTAAGCTCCTCGGCGTCACCATAGACAACAAACTAAATTGGAAACCACACATCAGTGAAGTTGTCAAATCCTCCAGTTTCCGTCTCCACCTCCTCCG
>CAUDMG010001877.1:1417500-1442500 GCA_958450375.1 Homarus gammarus
CCACCACCACTACTACCACCACTACCACCACCACTACCACCACCACTACTACCACAACTACCACCACCACCACAACTACCACCACCACTACCACCACCACTACCACAACTACCACCACCACCGTCACCACCACAACTACCACCACCACTACCACAACTACAACCACCACCGCCACCACCACCACTACCACATCTTCCACAGTTTTCTTTATGTTTACCTTGTTTACCTCCCTTGTTTACCTCCCTTGTTTACCTCCCTTGTTTACCCCCTTGTTTACCCCCCTTGTTTACCTCCCTTGTTTACCTCCCTTGTTTACCCCCCTTGTTTACCTCCCTTGTTTACCTCCCTTGTTTACCTTGTTTACCTCCCTTGTTTACCTCCCTTGTTTACCTCACTTGTTTACCTCCCATGTTTACCACCCTTGTTTACCTCCCTTGTTTACCTCCCTTGTTTACCTCCCTTGTTTATCTCCCTTGTTTACCTCCCTTGTTTACCTTGTTTACCTCCCTTGTTTACCTCCCTTGTTTACCTCCCTTGTTTATCTCCCTTGTTTACCTCCCTTGTTTACCTCCCTTGTTTACCTTGTTTACCTCCCTTGTTTACCTCCCTTGTCTACCTTGTTTACCTCCCTTGTTTATCTCCCTTGTTTACCTCCCTTGTTTACCTTCTGCCATGGGTTTTGTTTTACGAGTAAGAGAAGGATATATGGGCCCTGTCCTAACGGGCCCCTGTCCTAACGGGCCCTGGAACCCGTAACCCCCCCTTATCCCCCCCACATGATCTGTAACACCTCCCCCATCCCCCCACATGACCTGTAACACCTCCCCCTCCCATCACATGACCTGTAACACCTTCCCCCTCCCGTCACATGACCTGTAACACCTCCCCCATCCCGTCACATGACCTGTAACACCTCCCCCATCCCCCCACATGACCTGTAACCCCTCCCCCATCCCGTCACATGACCTGTAACACCTCCCCCTCCCGTCACATGACCTGTAACACCTCCCCCATCCCCCCACATGACCTGTAACCCCTCCCCCATCCCGTCACATGACCTGTAACACCTCCCCCTCCCGTCACATGACCTGTAACACCTCCCCCTCCCGTCACATGACCTGTAACACCTCCCCCATCCCCCCACATGACCTGTAACCCCTCCCCCATCCCGTCACATGACCTGTAACACCTCCCCCTCCCGTCACATGACCTGTAACACCTCCCCCTCCCATCACATGACCTGTAACACCTCCCCCTCCCATCACATGACCTGCAACACCTCCCCCTCCCATCACATGACCTGTAACACCTCCCCCTCCCATCACATGACCTGTAACACCCCTCCTCCCACCTCATGACCTGTAACACCCCTCCTCCCCTCCCATGACCTGTAACACCTCCCCCTCCCCCTCCCATGACCTGTAACACCCCTCCTCCCACCTCATGACCTGTACTGACCTGGAACTTGTCGTGGTGCAGTTCTAGGAGCCTCTTGACCTGGTAGGTGTCATTGTTCTTGATGGCTGTTTCCAACACGACCGCCTCACTAGTCAGGTCGTTGATGGAAGACGTCAAACTGTGGGAGAGAACCAGGTCAGGTTAGGTCAGGTCAGGTCATGTTGGGTTGGCTCAGGTTAGGTTGGGTTGGGTTGGGTTAGGTTAGGTTAGGTTAGGTTAGGTTGGGTTAGGTTAGGTTAGGTTTGTTTACACTCGTTAGGGTAATGAGGTAGAGCTACAGTTTGTTTGCTTCTTAATTATGTTGTTTACATTATCTGCGGGAAGGATTTTGTTTACTACGACACACACACACACACACACACACACACACACACACACACACACACACACACACACATCATCTCTTACAAAAACAAACAACAATAACAACAACATGTCCCCAGCCCCTTGCTGAATTTTTTTTTCCCAGGAACAAGAGAGCGAACAAACTTAGGTCTAAAACACTACATTTTTAATCTAGGATACACAACGACTCCCCCTCCCCCCTTTATGTGACGAGTCGAGAGCTACTGGGGTCTACTAGAACTGGGGCCTACTAGAACTGGGGCCTATTAGAACTGGGGTCTACTAGAACTGGGGCCTACTAGAACTGGGGCCTACTAGAACTGGGGCCCATTAGAACTGGGGTCTACTAGAACTGGGGCCTACTAGAACTGGGGTCTACTAGAACTGGGGCCTATTAGAACTGGGACCTATTAGAACTGGGGCCTATTAGAACTGGGGCCTATTAGAACTGGGACCTATTAGAACTGGGACCTATTAGAACTGGGACCTATTAGAACTGGGGCAAAATGGACCTATTCTCACCCACAAGATCCACGCCCTACCCTACCCTACCCTACCCCACCATACCCTACCCTATCCTACCCTACCCTACCCTACCCTACCCTAACGTACCCTACCCTACCCTACCCTAACCTACTTCAAGAACCCTCAAGGTATATATACAGTATATGTAAATGGTCTGGGTGAAGTTGGTGAATATATAATTGGCAGGTAATATCCGGGGGAGAGAGAGAGAGAGAGAGAGAGAGAGAGAGAGAGAGAGAGAGAGAGAGAGAGAGAGAGAGAGAGAGAGAGAGAGAGAGAGAGAGAGCATGTAGTGAAACTTGGTATTTTAACACCGTAGAGTTTTACGTTATAATAGACCCCCGTCATAATAGACCCCAGTCATAATAGGCCCCAGTCATAATAGGCCCCAGTCATAATAGGCCCCCGTCATAATAGGCCCCAGTCATAATAGACCCCAGTCATAATAGACCCCAGTCATAATAGACCCCAGTCACAATAGACCCCAGTCATAATAGACCCCAGTCATAATAGACCCAGTCATAATAGACCCCAGTCATAATAGCCCCCAGTCATAATAGACCCCAGTCATAAGAGACCCCCGTCATAATAGACCCCAGTCATAATAGACCCCAGTCATAATAGACCCCAGTCATAATAGACCCCAGTCATAATAGACCCCCGTCATAATAGACCCCAGTCATAATAGGCCCCCGTCATAATAGACCCCAGTCACAATAGACCCCAGTCATAATAGACCCCAGTCATAATAGACCCAGTCATAATAGACCCCAGTCATAATAGACCCCCGTCAAAATAGACCCCAGTCATAATAGACCCCAGTCATAATAGACCCCCGTCATAATAGACCCCAGTCATAATAGACCCCAGTCATAATACACCCCAGTCATAATAGGCCCCGTCATAATAGACCCCAGTCACAATAGACCCCAGTCATAATAGACCCCAGTCATAATAGACCCAGTCATAATAGACCCCAGTCATAATAGACCCCAGTCATAATAGACCCCAGTCATAATAGGCCCCAGTCATAATAGACCCCAGTCATAATAGACCCCCGTCATAATAGGCCCCCGTCATAATAGACCCCAGTCATAATAGACCCCAGTCATAATAGACCCCAGTCATAATAGGCCCCCGTCATAATAGGCCCCAGTCATAATAGACCCCAGTCATAATAGACCCCCGTCATAATAGGCCCCCGTCATAATAGACCCCAGTCATAATAGACCCCAGTCATAATAGACCCAGTCATAATAGACCCCAGTCATAATAGACCCCAGTCATAATAGACCCCAGTCATAATAGACCCCAGTCATAATAGACCCCAGTCATAATAGACCCCCGTCATAATAGACCCCAGTCATAATAGACCCCAGTCATAATAGACCCCAGTCATAATAGACCCCAGTCATAATAGACCCCAGTCATAATAGACCCAGTCATAATAGACCCCAGTCATAATAGACCCCAGTCATAATAGACCCCAGTCATAATAGACCCCAGTCATAATAGACCCCCGTCATAATAGACCCCAGTCATAATAGACCCCAGTCATAATAGACCCCAGTCATAATAGACCCCAGTCATAATAGACCCCAGTCATAATACACCCCAGTCATAATAGGCCCCGTCATAATAGACCCAGTCATAATAGACCCCAGTCATAATAGACCCCAGTCATAATAGACCCCAGTCATAATAGACCCCAGTCATAATAGACCCCAGTCATAATAGACCCCAGTCATAATAGACCCCCGTCATAATAGGCCCCCGTCATAATAGACCCCAGTCATAATAGACCCCCGTCATAATAGGCCCCCGTCATAATAGGCCCCCGTCATAATAGGCCCCCGTCATAATAGACCCCAGTCATAATAGACCCCAGTCATAATAGACCCCAGTCATAATAGGCCCCAGTCATAATAGACCCCAGTCATAATAGACCCCAGTCATAATAGGCCCCAGTCATAATAGACCCCAGTCATAATAGACCCCAGTCATAATAGACCCCAGTCATAATAGACCCCAGTCATAATAGACCCCCGTCATAATAGACCCCAGTCATAATAGACCCCAGTCATAATAGACCCCAGTCATAATAGGCCCCAGTCATAATAGACCCCAGTCATAATAGGCCCCAGTCATAATAGACCCCCGTCATAATAGACCCCAGTCATAATAGGCCCCAGTCAAAATAGGCCCCAGTCATAATAGACCCCAGTCATAATAGACCCCAGTCATAATAGACCCCAGTCATAATAGGCCCCAGTCATAATAGACCCCAGTCATAATAGACCCCAGTCATAATAGACCCCAGTCATAATAGACCCCCGTCATAATAGACCCCAGTCATAATAGACCCCAGTCATAATAGGCCCCCGTCATAATAGGCCACCGTCATAATAGACCCCAATCATAATAGACCCCAGTCATAATAGACCCCAGTCATAATAGGCCCCCGTCATAATAGACCCAGTCATAATAGACCCCAGTCATAATAGGCCCCCGTCATAATAGACCCCCGTCATAATAGACCCCAGTCATAATAGACCCCAGTCATAATAGACCCCAGTCATAATAGACCCCAGTCATAATAGACCCCCGTCATAATAGACCCAGTCATAATAGACCCCAGTCATAATAGACCCCCAGTCATAATAGGCCCCAGTCATAATAGACCCCTGTCATAATAGACCCCCGTCATAATAGGCCCCAGTCATAATAGACCCCCGTCATAATAGACCCCCGTCATAATAGACCCCAGTCATAATAGACCCCAGTCATAATAGACCCCCGTCATAATAGACCCCAGTCATAATAGACCCCAGTCATAATAGGCCCCAGTCATAATAGACCCCAGTCATAATAGACCCCAGTCATAATAGACCCCAGTCATAATAGACCCCAGTCATAATAGACCCCCGTCATAATAGACCCCAGTCATAATAGACCCCAGTCATAATAGACCCCAGTCATAATAGGCCCCAGTCATAATAGACCCCAGTCATAATAGGCCCCAGTCATAATAGACCCCCGTCATAATAGACCCCAGTCATAATAGACCCCAGTCATAATAGGCCCCCGTCATAATAGACCGCCGTCAAAATAGACCCCCGTCATAATAGACCCCAGTCATAATAGACCCCAGTCATAATAGACCCCAGTCATAATAGACCCCAGTCATAATAGACCCCAGTCATAATAGACCCCAGTCATAATAGACCCCAGTCATAATAGACCCCAGTCATAATAGACCCCCGTCATAATAGACCCAGTCATAATAGACCCCAGTCATAATAGGCCCCAGTCATAATAGGCCCCAGTCATAATAGACCCCAGTCATAATAGACCCCAGTCATAATAGACCCCAGTCATAATAGGCCCCAGTCATAATAGACCCCAGTCATAATAGGCCCCAGTCATAATAGACCCCAGTCATAATAGACCCCCGTCATAATAGACCCCCGTCATAATAGGCCCCAGTCATAATAGGCCCCAGTCATTATAGACCCCCGTCATAATAGACCCCCGTCATAATAGACCCCAGTCATAATAGGCCCCAGTCATAATAGACCCCAGTCATAATAGACCCCAGTCATAATAGACCCCAGTCATAATAGACCCCAGTCATAATAGACCCCAGTCATAATAGACCCCAGTCATAATAGGCCCCAGTCATAATAGGCCCGTCATAATAGACCCCAGTCATAATAGACCCCAGTCATAATAGGCCCCAGTCATAATAGACCCCCGTCATAATAGACCCCAGTCATAATAGGCCCCAGTCATAATAGACCCCAGTCATAATAGACCCCAGTCATAATAGACCCCAGTCATAATAGACCCCAGTCATAATAGACCCCAGTCATAATAGACCCCAGTCATAATAGGCCCCCGTCATAATAGACCCCAGTCATAATAGACCCCAGTCATAATAGACCCCAGTCATAATAGGCCCCAGTCATAATAGGCCCCCGTCATAATAGACCCCAGTCATAATAGGCCCCCGTCATAATAGACCCCAGTCATAATAGACCCCAGTCATAATAGGCCCCAGTCATAATAGACCCCAGTCATAATAGACCCCAGTCATAATAGGCCCCAGTCATAATAGACCCAGTCATAATAGACCCCAGTCATAATAGACCCCCGTCATAATAGACCCCAGTCATAATAGGCCCCAGTCATAATAGACCCCAGTCATAATAGGCCCCAGTCATAATAGACCCCAGTCATAATAGACCCCAGTCATAATAGACCCCAGTCATAATAGACCCCAGTCATAATAGGCCCCAGTCATAATAGACCCCAGTCATAATAGACCCCAGTCATAATAGACCCCCCGTCATAATAGACCCCCGTCATAATAGGCCCCAGTCATAATAGACCCCCGTCATAATAGACCCCAGACATAATAGGCCCCAGTCATAATAGACCCCAGTCATAATAGACCCCAGTCATAATAGACCCCCCGTCATAATAGACCCCCGTCATAATAGGCCCCAGTCATAAGAGACCCTCGTCATAATAGACCCCAGTCATAATAGACCCCCGTCATAATAGGCCCCAGTCATAATAGACCCCAGTCATAATAGACCCCAGTCATAATAGGCCCCAGTCATAATAGACCCCCGTCATAATAGACCCCCGTCATAATAGACCCCACTTCTACTTGTTAAGGACCTGTAACTGGTGTGTGCTATAACTGGGGTCTAATAACACTGGGATGTGGTTAAGGGGCGAACACCATCAGCTATGAGACAATAATGAGCCTTATGGTGAGGTGTAGGGCGGCCACACTACCGGGCCAGGGGGCCACACTACCGGGCCACACCTGAAGGAGGGAGGGCCACACCTGAAGGAGGGAGGGTCACACCTAGAGGAGGGAGGGTCACACCTGCAGGAGGGAGGGAGGGAGGGTCACACCTGCAGGAGGGAGGGAGGGAGGGTCACACCTGCAGGAGGGAGGGCCACACCTGCAGGAGGGAGGGTCACACCTTGAGGAGGGAGGGTCACACCTGCAGGAGGGAGGGAGGGAGGGTCACACCTGCAGGAGGGAGGGCCACACCTGCAGGAGGGAGGGTCACACCTAGAGGAAAGAGGGCCACACCTGCAGGAGGGAGGGAGGGTCACACCTGCAGGAGGGAGGGCCACACCTGCAGGAGGGAGGGCCACACCTGCAGGAGGGAGGGAGGGTCACACCTGCAGGAGGGAGGGTCACACCCGCAGGAGGGAGGGAGGGAGGGTCACACCTGCAGGAGGGAGGGAGGGTCACACCTGCAGGAGGGAGGGAGGGTCACACCTGCAGGAGGGAGGGAGGGTCTCACCTGCAGGAGGGAGGGAGGGAGGGTCACACCTGCAGGAGGGAGGGAGGGTCACACCTGAGGAGGGAGGGAGGGAGGGTCACACCTAGAGGAGGGAGGGAGGGAGGGTCTCATCTGCAGGAGGGAGGGAGGGTCACACCTAGAGGAGGGAGGGAGGGTCACACCTGCAGGAGGGAGGGAGGGTCTCACCTGCAGGAGGGAGGGAGGGTCACACCTGCAGGAGGGAGGGAGGGTCACACCTGCAGGAGGGAGGGAGGGTCTCACCTGCAGGAGGGAGGGAGGGTCACACCTGCAGGAGGGAGGGAGGGTCACACCTGCAGGAGGGAGGGAGGGTCACACCTGCAGGAGGGAGGGAGGGTCTCACCTGCAGGAGGGAGGGAGGGTCTCACCTGCAGGAGGGAGGGAGGGTCACACCTGCAGGAGGGAGGGAGGGTCACACCTGCAGGAGGGAGGGAGGGTCTCACCTGCAGGAGGGAGGGAGGGTCACACCTGCAGGAGGGAGGGAGGGTCACACCTGCAGGAGGGAGGGAGGGTCACACCTGCAGGAGGGAGGGAGGGTCTCACCTGCAGGAGGGAGGGAGGGTCACACCTGCAGGAGGGAGGGAGGGAGGGTCACACCTGCAGGAGGGAGGGAGGGTCACACCTGCAGGAGGGAGGGAGGGTCACACCTGCAGGAGGGAGGGAGGGTCACACCTGCAGGAGGGAGGGAGGGCCTCACCTGCAGGAGGGAGGGAGGGTCTCACCTGCAGGAGGGAGGGAGGGTCACACCTGCAGGAGGGAGGGAGGGTCACACCTGCAGGAGGGAGGGAGGGTCACACCTGCAGGAGGGAGGGAGGGTCACACCTGCAGGAGGGAGGGAGGGTCTCACCTGCAGGAGGGAGGGAGGGTCACACCTGCAGGAGGGAGGGAGGGTCTCACCTGCAGGAGGGAGGGAGGGTCACACCTGCAGGAGGGAGGGAGGGAGGGTCACACCTGCAGGAGGGAGGGAGGGTCACACCTGCAGGAGGGAGGGAGGGTCACACCTGCAGGAGGGAGGGAGGGCCTCACCTGCAGGAGGGAGGGAGGGTCTCACCTGCAGGAGGGAGGGAGGGTCACACCTGCAGGAGGGAGGGAGGGAGGGTCACACCTGCAGGAGGGAGGGAGGGTCACACCTGCAGGAGGGAGGGAGGGTCTCACCTGCAGGAGGGAGGGTCACACCTGCAGGAGGGAGGGAGGGTCTCACCTGCAGGAGGGAGGGAGGGAGGGTCACACCTGCAGGAGGGAGGGAGGGAGGGAGGGTCACACCTGCAGGAGGGAGGGAGGGTCTCACCTGCAGGAGGGAGGGAGGGTCTCACCTGCAGGAGGGAGGGAGGGTCACACCTGCAGGAGGGAGGGAGGGTCACACCTGCAGGAGGGAGGGAGGGTCACACCTGCAGGAGGGAGGGAGGGTCCACCTGCAGAGGGAGGGAGGGCTCACCTGCAGGAGGGAGGGAGGGTCACACCTGCAGGAGGGAGGGAGGGTCTCACCTGCAGGAGGGAGGGAGGGAGGGTCACACCTGCAGGAGGGAGGGAGGGTCACACCTGCAGGAGGGAGGGAGGGTCACACCTGCAGGAGGGAGGGAGGGTCACACCTGCAGGAGGGAGGGAGGGTCTCACCTGCAGGAGGAGGGAGGGAGGGTCACACCTGCAGGAGGGAGGGAGGGTCACACCTGCAGGAGGGAGGGAGGGTCTCACCTGCAGGAGGGAGGGAGGGTCACACCTGCAGGAGGGAGGGAGGGTCACACCTGCAGGAGGGAGGGAGGGAGGGTCACACCTGCAGGAGGGAGGGAGGGTCACACCTGCAGGAGGGAGGGAGGGTCACACCTGCAGGAGGGAGGGAGGGCCTCACCTGCAGGAGGGAGGGAGGGTCTCACCTGCAGGAGGGAGGGAGGGTCACACCTGCAGGAGGGAGGGAGGGAGGGTCACACCTGCAGGAGGGAGGGAGGGTCACACCTGCAGGAGGGAGGGAGGGTCTCACCTGCAGGAGGGAGGGAGGGTCACACCTGCAGGAGGGAGGGAGGGTCACACCTGCAGGAGGGAGGGAGGGTCTCACCTGCAGGAGGGAGGGAGGGAGGGTCACACCTGCAGGAGGGAGGGAGGGTCTCACCTGCAGGAGGGAGGGAGGGTCACACCTGCAGGAGGGAGGGAGGGAGGGTCACACCTGCAGGAGGGAGGGAGGGTCACACCTGCAGGAGGGAGGGAGGGTCACACCTGCAGGAGGGAGGGAGGGCTCACCTGCAGAGGGAGGGAGGGTCCACCTGCAGGAGGGAGGGAGGGTCACACCTGCAGGAGGGAGGGAGGGTCACACCTGCAGGAGGGAGGGAGGGTCACACCTGCAGGAGGGAGGGAGGGTCTCACCTGCAGGAGGGAGGGTCACACCTGCAGGAGGGAGGGAGGGTCTCACCTGCAGGAGGGAGGGAGGGTCACACCTGCAGGAGGGAGGGAGGGAGGGTCACACCTGCAGGAGGGAGGGAGGGTCTCACCTGCAGGAGGGAGGGAGGGTCTCACCTGCAGGAGGGAGGGAGGGTCACACCTGCAGGAGGGAGGGAGGGTCTCACCTGCAGGAGGGAGGGAGGGTCACACCTGCAGGAGGGAGGGAGGGTCACACCTGCAGGAGGGAGGGAGGGTCACACCTGCAGGAGGGAGGGAGGGTCTCACCTGCAGGAGGGAGGGAGGGAGGGTCACACCTGCAGGAGGGAGGAAGGGAGGGTCACACCTGCAGGAGGGAGGGAGGGTCACACCTGCAGTAGGGAGGGAGGGAGGGTCACACCTGCAGGAGGGAGGGAGGGTCACACCTGCAGGAGGGAGGGAGGGTCTCACCTGCAGGAGGGAGGGAGGGTCACACCTGCAGGAGGGAGGGAGGGTCACACCTGCAGGAGGGAGGGAGGGTCTCACCTGCAGGAGGGAGGGAGGGTCACACCTGCAGGAGGGAGGGAGGGTCACACCTGCAGGAGGGAGGGAGGGTCTCACCTGCAGGAGGGAGGGAGGGAGGGTCACACCTGCAGGAGGGAGGGAGGGTCACACCTGCAGGAGGGAGGAGGGAGGGTCACACCTGCAGGAGGGAGGGAGGGTCACACCTGCAGGAGGGAGGGAGGGTCACACCTGCAGGAGGGAGGGAGGGTCACACCTGCAGGAGGGAGGGAGGGTCACACCTGCAGGAGGGAGGGAGGGTCACACCTGCAGGAGGGAGGGAGGATGGTCACACCTGCAGGAGGGAGGGAGGGTCACACCTGCAGGAGGGAGGGAGGGTCTCACCTGCAGGAGGGAGGGAGGGAGGGTCACACCTGCAGGAGGGAGGGAGGGTCACACCTGCAGGAGGGAGAGGGAGGGTCACACCTGCAGGAGGGAGGGAGGGTCACACCTGCAGGAGGGAGGGAGGGTCACACCTGCAGGAGGGAGGGAGGGTCACACCTGCAGGAGGGAGGGAGGGTCACACCTGCAGGAGGAGGGAGGGTCACACCTGCAGGAGGGAGGGAGGGTCACACCTGCAGGAGGGAGGGAGGGTCACACCTGCAGGAGGGAGGGAGGGAGGGTCACACCTGCAGGAGGGAGGGAGGGTCACACCTGCAGGAGGGAGGGAGGGTCTCACCTGCAGGAGGGAGGGAGGGTCACACCTGCAGGAGGGAGGGAGGGTCACACCTGCAGGAGGGAGGGAGGGTCACACCTGCAGGAGGGAGGAGGGAGGGTCACACCTGCAGGAGGGAGGGAGGGTCACACCTGCAGGAGGGAGGGAGGGTCACACCTGCAGGAGGGAGGGAGGGTCACCTGCAGGAGGGAGGGAGGGTCTCACCTGCAGGAGGGAGGGAGGGTCACACCTGCAGGAGGGAGGGAGGGCCTCACCTGCAGGAGGGAGGGAGGGTCTCACCTGCAGGAGGGAGGGAGGGTCACACCTGCAGGAGGGAGGGAGGGTCTCACCTGCAGGAGGGAGGGAGGGAGGGTCACACCTGCAGGAGGGAGGGAGGGTCTCACCTGCAGGAGGGAGGTAGGGTCTCACCTGCAGGAGGGAGGGAGGGAGGGTCACACCTGCAGGAGGGAGGTAGGGTCACACCTGCAGGAGGGAGGGAGGGTCACACCTGCAGGAGGGAGGGAGGGTCTCACCTGCAGGAGGGAGGGAGGGCCTCACCTGCAGGAGGGAGGGAGGGTCACACCTGCAGGAGGGAGGGAGGGTCTCACCTGCAGGAGGGAGGGAGGGAGGGTCACACCTGCAGGAGGGAGGGAGGGTCACACCTGCAGGAGGGAGGGAGGGTCACACCTGCAGGAGGGAGGGAGGGTCACACCTGCAGGAGGGAGGGAGGGTCCACCTGCAGGAGGGAGGGAGGGAGGGTCACACCTGCAGGAGGGAGGGAGGGTCACACCTGCAGGAGGGAGGGAGGGTCTCACCTGCAGGAGGGAGGGAGGGTCACACCTGCAGGAGGGAGGGAGGGTCACACCTGCAGGAGGGAGGGAGGGTCTCACCTGCAGGAGGGAGGGAGGGAGGGTCACACCTGCAGGAGGGAGGGAGGGAGGGAGGGTCTCACCTGCAGGAGGGAGGGAGGGTCTCACCTGCAGGAGGGAGGGAGGGAGGGTCACACCTGCAGGAGGGAGGGAGGGTCACACCTGCAGGAGGGAGGGAGGGAGGGAGGGAGGGTCTCACCTGCAGGAGGGAGGGAGGGAGGGTCTCACCTGCAGGAGGGAGGGAGGGTCTCACCTGCAGGAGGGAGGGAGGGTCACACCTGCAGGAGGGAGGGAGGGTCTCACCTGCAGGAGGGAGGGAGGGAGGGTCTCACCTGCAGGAGGGAGGGAGGGTCACACCTGCAGGAGGGAGGGAGGGTCACACCTGCAGGAGGGAGGGAGGGTCTCACCTGCAGGAGGGAGGAGGGTCACCTGCAGGAGGGAGGGAGGTCACACCTGCAGGAGGGAGGGAGGGTCTCACCTGCAGGAGGGAGGGAGGGTCACACCTGCAGGAGGGAGGGAGGGTCACACCTGCAGGAGGGAGGGAGGGTCTCACCTGCAGGAGGGAGGGAGGGAGGGTCACACCTGCAGGAGGGAGGAAGGGAGGGTCACACCTGCAGGAGGTAGGGAGGGTCACACCTGCAGGAGGGAGGGAGGGAGGGTCACACCTGCAGGAGGGAGGGAGGGTCACACCTGCAGGAGGGAGGGAGGGTCACACCTGCAGGAGGGAGGGAGGGTCTCACCTGCAGGAGGGAGGGAGGGTCACACCTGCAGGAGGGAGGGAGGGTCACACCTGCAGGAGGGAGGGAGGGTCTCACCTGCAGGAGGGAGGGAGGGTCACACCTGCAGGAGGGAGGGAGGGTCACACCTGCAGGAGGGAGGGAGGGTCTCACCTGCAGGAGGGAGGGAGGGAGGGTCACACCTGCAGGAGGGAGGGAGGGTCACACCTGCAGGAGGGAGAGAGGGAGGGTCACACCTGCAGGAGGGAGGGAGGGTCACACCTGCAGGAGGGAGGGAGGGTCACACCTGCAGGAGGGAGGGAGGGTCACACCTGCAGGAGGGAGGGAGGGTCACACCTGCAGGAAGGAGGGAATGGTCACACCTGCAGGAGGGAGGGAGGGTCACACCTGCAGGAGGGAGGGAGGGTCACACCTGCAGGAGGGAGGGAGGGAGGGTCACACCTGCAGGAGGGAGGGAGGGTCACACCTGCAGGAGGGAGGGAGGGAGGGTCTCACCTGCAGGAGGGAGGGAGGGAGGGTCACACCTGCAGGAGGGAGGGAGGGTCTCACCTGCAGGAGGGAGGGAGGGTCACACCTGCAGGAGGGAGGGAGGGTCACACCTGCAGGAGGGAGGGAGGGTCTCACCTGCAGGAGGGAGGGAGGGTCACACCTGCAGGAGGGAGGGAGGGAGGGTCACACCTGCAGGAGGGAGGGAGGGTCACACCTGCAGGAGGGAGGGAGGGTCACACCTGCAGGAGGGAGGGAGGGAGGGTCTCACCTGCAGGAGGGAGGGAGGGTCACACCTGCAGGAGGGAGGGAGGGTCACACCTGCAGGAGGGAGGGAGGGTCACACCTGCAGGAGGGAGAGGGAGGGTCACACCTGCAGGAGGGAGGGAGGGTCACACCTGCAGGAGGGAGGGAGGGTCACACCTGCAGGAGGGAGGGAGGGTCTCACCTGCAGGAGGGAGGGAGGGTCACACCTGCAGGAGGGAGGGAGGGTCACACCTGCAGGAGGGAGGGAGGGTCTCACCTGCAGGAGAGAGGGAGGGTCACACCTGCAGGAGGGAGGGAGGGAGGGTCACACCTGCAGGAGGGAGGGAGGGTCTCACCTGCAGGAGGGAGGGAGGGTCACACCTGCAGGAGGGAGGGAGGGTCACACCTGCAGGAGGGAGGGTCACACCTGCAGGAGGGAGGGAGGGTCACACCTGCAGGAGGGAGGGAGGAGGGTCTCACCTGCAGGAGGGAGGAAGGGAGGGTCACACCTGCAGGAGGGAAGGAGGGAGGGTCTCACCTGCAGGAGGGAGGTAGGGTCACACCTGCAGGAGGGAGGGAGGGTCACACCTGCAGGAGGGAGGGAGGGTCTCACCTGCAGGAGGGAGGGAGGGTCACACCTGCAGGAGGGAGGGAGGGAGGGTCCCACCTGCAGGAGGGAGGGAGGGAGGGAGGGTCACACCTGCAGGAGGGAGGGAGGGAGGGTCTCACCTGCAGGAGGGAGGGAGGGTCACACCTGCAGGAGGGAGGGAGGGTCACACCTGCAGGAGGGAGGGAGGGAGGGTCACACCTGCAGGAGGGAGGGAGGGTCACACCTGCAGGAGGGAGGGAGGGTCACACCTGCAGGAGGGAGGGAGGGAGGGTCACACCTGCAGGAGGGAGGGAGGGTCACACCTGCAGGAGGGAGGGAGGGTCACACCTGCAGGAGGGATTGAGGGTCACACCTGCAGGAGGGAGGGAGGGAGGGTCTCACCTGCAGGAGGGAGGGAGGGTCACACCTGCAGGAGGGAGGGAGGGTCACACCTGCAGGAGGGAGGGAGGGAGGGTCACACCTGCAGGAGGGAGGGAGGGAGGGTCACACCTGCAGGAGGGAGGGAGGGAGGGTCTCACCTGCAGGAGGGAGGGAGGGTCACACCTGCAGGAGGGAGGGAGGGAGGGTCTCACCTGCAGGAGGGAGGTAGGGTCACACCTGCAGGAGGGAGGGAGGGTCACACCTGCAGGAGGGAGGGAGGGTCTTACCTGCAGGAGGGAGGGGTCACACCTGCAGGAGGGAGGGAGGGTCACACCTGCAGGAGGGAGGGAGGGAGGGTCACACCTGCAGGAGGGAGGGAGGGTCACACCTGCAGGAGGGAGGGAGGGTCACACCTGCAGGAGGGAGGGAGGGTCTCACCTGCAGGAGGGAGGGAGGGTCTCACCTGCAGGAGGGAGGGAGGGTCACACCTGCAGGAGGGAGGGAGGGTCTCACCTGCAGGAGGGAGGGAGGGTCACACCTGCAGGAGGGAGGGAGGGTCACACCTGCAGGAGGGAGGTAGGGTCACACCTGCAGGAGGGAGGGAGGGAGGGTCACACCTGCAGGAGGGAGGTAGGGTCTCACCTGCAGGAGGGAGGGAGGGTCACACCTGCAGGAGGGAGGGAGGGTCACACCTGCAGGAGGGAGGTAGGGTCTCACCTGCAGGGGAAGGAGGCTGAGAGGAGCGACAGGTGAGAGACAGAGGACTTGGGTGACCTGTCATCATCGCGGCGTGGTGTGAGGTCACCGTTGTGGGTGGCGTGAGGCTCGTAGCCGCTGTGGCCAGGGTGTTGCAGGTAGGCCGGGTAGTGGGGGGCACTATGGGTGGCTCCGTGGGCGGTGTGGGCGGGGTAGCCGGGGTGCAGTGGGTGGGGTGTGGCCAGAGTGACTTGGTGTGGGCCGAGGGAGCGTAGTCGGCCGACTGGGCGAGTCTCCATGTTGGCACGACCACCACTGCCGAGCGGCTCACCTGTAACACAGAGAACACACGTGACCACTACTGCTGTACACACACACACACACACACACACACTTGTGAACCATCAGTGAGACAAGACGTGCCCTGAAGGCGCTCCGGGTTTTGGCAGTCAGGCCGAGTCTGTTTGGCCCTGCACCCGCCCCCCCCCCCCCGACCCTGCTATATCCCAACGCCCTATCAGCCTGACTACACCGGGATTTATTCAGCAAAACATTCAAGTGATGAGTGCAATGATTGATCACCAAACAGTGTTCCGATAGTGTACTCCAAGGAAAAAAACACAGCAGTGTAATACCAGACAGTGGGCACTTTGTCGGTCACCTTCAAAGTGCCAGTGAAAATGACCACCGCGGTGTTTACATATATCGTGGATACTGTGTCGGCGACCCTAAGCGCCAGAGATAAGGACCCACGGTGTTTACGACTGACAAATATTAACAGATGTCTACCAGTGTCAGTGGCCCTCAAAGTGCCGCCAGTGAGTTTATGGCCACCGGGGACAAACAATTCCGTCCACAACAACAGATATCAACAGATGGCCACCAATCACTTACTCCCGACACACTCTGTACCATCTGAAGCGTGGGAACGGTTATCCTGATGGCAGTGTTATCGCTCGACTGAAGTCACTGAGTTTATTCCACGCGCGTAGCCGTAGACAAGGCCGTCATACACATAAGCCCATTAGGACCGTAACCTCCACTAGGAAACCGGAGAAACCCACCCCTGACAGACCATACCACCACACTGAAGTTCCACGGATATGGTCTGATCTCCCGTCTCTACTACTATCCAACGTCACTTCCCTAGCTAACAAGTTTGACGAGCTGGCAACTAGTCAGGTCAGCCGCCGCAAGCGTCGTTGCCATATGTGAGGCTTGGCAAATTGTGCCTGAAACGTGTCATATTGAGGGATAGCAACTCTTTCATCACCTTCGTTCACATAGACGCGGAGGGGGCGTTGCCCTCTTCTGTCAAGATGACCTACGCCCGTCACGCCTGGATGTTCAAGTCCCAAAACGACGAAGGCAGCAAGCCTCCAAAAGAGGTAGGACATGCTTTCAGAGAGGAACTCGACCATGGGCTGATAAACAACCCAACAGCAAACAACGTGATTCCCAGTGCTGAATGGGATACTCTTAATACTGTTATGACAAAAACCTGCAGAGACCCTCGGCCAGGTCAATAGAATACACCAGGACTGGTTTGATGAAAATGACCCGGCAATCAAAGTACTCATAGATGATAAAAGTGCTGATTTAACTGACTGGCAGAACAACCCTCAGTCTCGGACCAAAGCTGATACCTTCCGCAATAAGATAGAAACAGCCCAACGAGAACTTCGCAATCTAAAGAATGACTGGCTTAAAAATAAAGCATGCAGATCAGCACAAGATGCGCGAATTTTTCATTTCCACTAAAACATTTCATGGGCCAGTCACTCGTGGCGCAGCCCCCCTCTGCTCATCTGACGGTAACCTCATAATTAAAGACGGTGAAGGCCTCATTCAGTGCTGGAAGGAGCACTACCATTCATTGCTCAACCGAAACACTGCTGTGGATGTCCTGACTACTGTACCCAGCAGGTCCCTCATCATCCAGAGCTGACCCACCTCAGCTATCCTCCAACCCTGGATGAGGTAGCTACTGCCATCAAACAGACGAAAAATAACAAAGCCTCAGGGCCTGATGGAATCCCAGCCGAGGTGTATAAAGCAGGAGGACCTCTGCTTACCAGCCGTCTCCACTCTCTCCTGGAGAATATATGGGAAAAGGAGGAAATCCCCCAAGCTCTTAAAGACGCCTCCATTGTCAATATTTATAAGAACAAGGGAGACCGATCAGACTGTGGCAACTACCATGGGATCTCGTTGCTGTCAGTAGCTGGCAAGATCATCACCTGAGTCCTCCTAAACAGACTTCTTCCAGAGGCGGAAAACTTCCTCCCAGAACCTCAATGTGGTTATAGACCATCACGGGGCACCACTGACATGATCTTTGCTGCCCGCCAGATACAGGAAAAGTGCAGAAAACAGCGTCGTGACCTGTACATGGCCTTCATCGACCTGACCAAGGCCTTCGACTCGGTCAACAGGGAAGCCCTCTGGTGGACCCTCAGCCGTTTTGGCTGCCCACCAAAATTCATCGCCATTGTGAGGCAACTCCACGATGGCATGAACGGCAGTGTCCTGCACAATGGCACCCAGTCAGAGTGCTTCCCCATCCAAACAGCGGTTAAACAAGGGGGTGTACTGGTACCAACTCTCTTTTCCATCTTCCTGGCTGCCTTCCTTACTCGTGGCAGTGCCAATTTAGCCAGCGGGGTGAACATCGAGTACCGGGTAAAGGGTCTTTTCAACATAAGACGACTCCAGGCAAGGACAAAGGTGTCGGCAGCTTCCATTATTGAACTTCATTATGCATACGACGTCACCCTTGTTGCTCACACTGAACACGACCTACAGGAGATTCTGAACACCTATGCAGATGCGTATGCACACTTCAGTTGTGAGATGAATGTACGTAAGACTCGGATTCTCTTTCAACCTGCCCCTGGTTCAGCCACACCTCCACCATCCATCCAGCTTAACGGTACTACCCTCTCTAATGTTACCCACTTTCGGTATCTGGGTTCCCACCTGTCCACCACCGGGGACATCGATGAAGAGATTCAGCACAGGATTAGATGTGCATCTCAAGCTTTGGGCGGACTCCGAAACTGTGTCTTCAGCTTTAGGGAGATGAAATTATCCACAAAGCTGCACGTATATCGAGCAGTGGTCCTCCCCACCCTACTATATGGTAGTGAGACATGGGTCACATACAAGAGGCACCTCAAGGCACTTGAAAACTTTCACCAACGTAGTCTACGTTTCATCCTCCGAGTTTGCTGGGAAGACAAGAGAACAAATGCCAGTATTCTTGCTGACACCAACTGTAGGAGCATCGAGGCTACCATTATCCATGAACAACTACGCTGGACTGGCCATGTTACCCACATGGACGACAGTAGACTGCCAAAGCAGCTACTTTACAGTCACCTAACGAATAGTAAACGTAACACTGGCGGGCAACCTTAAAGGTATAAGGATAGTCTTAAGACAAACCTGAAAAAGGTGCCAAATGGACCCCCTCACCTGGGAGACGATTACTGCACACCGTAACGCTTGGAGGAGCACCACACGAGAAAGTGTCAATACTTTCGAGTGAACCCGACTGTGTAACGAGGCAAACAAGTGCCAACGTCGGAAAGACGCTGCCGCCGCCCCTCCCGCACTAGATGTAGCCCCCCCCCCAAACGTGCAACATCTGTGGACGACTCTGCCGGTCCCGTATCGGCCTCTTTAGTCACCTCAGAACTCACCAACCTACTGTAGGTGACATCCTTAATAACTCATATCATTGTATCATAGCTGGATGATCGTCAGCCTCGATTACCAGTGACGGCAAAGTAGTAGTAGTAGTAGTAGTAGTAGTAGTAGTAGTAGTAGTAGTAGTAGTAGTAGTAGTAGTAGTGTGTGTGTGTGTGTGTCAGGTGTGTAGGTGTACCAGGTGTGTGAGACATGTGTGTGATTGAAACAGGTGTATGTAACAGGTGTGTGAGTGAGACAGGTGTGTGTGTGTGTGTGAGAGTGTGACGGGTGTGTGTGTGTGTGTGTGTGTGTGTGACAGGTGTGGAGGTGGAATAGGTGTGTGAATGACCCAGAAACTCCACCACAACAACAACAACAACAACATTCATTAACTCCTTCATTAAAATGTAAAATGAAAACAGTGAATAATTTACCATAAACCACGAGAGAGAGAGAGAGAGAGAGAGAGAGAGAGAGAGAGAGAGAGAGAGAGAGAGAGAGAGAGAGAGAGAGAGAGAGATAATGTGGTCATTTTTAGGTACAAAACTATACACCAAAGACCTCATGAGGCCACTCCTCTTTTTCTTCCCCCTCCTCCTCCTCTTCTTCCTCTTCTTCCTCTTCCTCCTCCACTGCCTCCTCCTCCTCTTCGTCCTCCACTACCTCCTCCCCTCCTCCTCTTCTTCCTCCTCTGCCTTCTCCCCCTCCTCATCCTCTTCTTCCTCTTCCTCCTCCACTGCCTCCTCCTCCACTGCCTCCTCCACTACCTCCTCCCCCTCCTGCTCTTCTTCTTCCTCCTCTGCCTTCTCCCCCTCCTCCTCCTCTTCCTCCTCCACTACCTCCTCCCCCTCCTGCTCTTCTTCTTCCTCCTCTGCCTACTCCTCCTCCTCTTCTTCTACCTCCTCCTCCCCGTGTCAGGTATTGAGTGAGCGACGGACGGGAGGTGAGGTTGACTTCTCTAATGAGTTGTTCAACTTTAGATTATGTGATAAAGGTGTGTGTGTGTGTGTGTGTGTGTGTGTGTGTGTGTGTGTGTGTGTGTGTGTGTGTGTGTGATTTATGTGTGTGTGAGGGTGTGTGTGTGTGTGTGTGATTTATTTGTGTGTGTGTGTGTGTGTGTGTGTGTGTGTCTCCCCTGCCTCACCAAGACCCTCCAGGGCCTCCTCGTGACAACACACGGTAACTGGGCGTCTTGTGGCCCCAGGCAGATTCTGTATGGGATCACGGAGTAGCAGTGGGCCCCAGAGGTACTTGTGCAGGCCCGCCGGTGTGGGGACACGCCTACCAACCACTGCACAGCCCCCCCCCCCCTTGCCATTGCCTTGTGTGTACTCCGGGAGGACATAAAGGCTAGAGGGGTTCACCCTACACAAAGCTTCAGCTGGGTGATTCGTGTCAGGTACACTCCGACTAACTGGAGCTCTGGTAGTCCCCTGCTCTCTTGGTCACCTGAAGGTCGTCTTGGTGGGGTCAGGGCTAACCGTTTCATTATCTCATCTCCATCATCATCAACACAGTCCTGTGGTGACGGTGACAGGCCGAGGATGTGGCCGGAAGTCACTAGCACGCAGGCGGTATAGGAGTGGTGGCCGTTGGCTGGATGGTACAAGGAACAGCATCCTCCTTTGGCTGAGCAGTCCTCTTCAGGGAGCCCCATCGCTGACCCTGACGAGGAAGGGTCGAGAAAAAGAGGCCTAAAATTTGGCTGTTCCGTCAACCCCTGGGTGGGTCACCGCGGCCGTCAGAGCATCTCGAATTGTGGTCGATATACACACAGTAAAGTACGAGTCCCCTCACAGTTGAGACTTGGAACGTCCGCACCCTCCTGGACACCAAGAGGCAACGACAAGACCCCGAAGACGTACCGCTCTCGTAACGCACGAACTGAGACGACACGACGGCCAGCCTTACGTTAAATGTGTGTGTGTGTGTGTGTGTGTACAAGGAGGTAACGTGACACACACTGACCTCCTCAATGGTGTCGTCAGGTAACTATTAACAACCGGGTGAACTAGGATCGATCCACAGGTCATTAGGACAGTAGCCGAGTGGTTATCCCCTCGACCACCACACCATAAAGTTACATTAACGTTATCACCATCACCAACGTCACCACCATCACCACCATCACCTCACCAATAAACACCCCCACAATCAACACCACAAGAATCACCACTACTACTACTACCATCATCACCATCACCACCACCTCACCACCACCACCACCACCACCTCACCACTACCACCTCACCACTACCACCACCACCACAATCACCATCATCACCATCATGAAGTCATAGTCACAAGTGATAGTGATGAGAGACAATCCTTTTACTACAACAAGAAAAATATATGAAAAAATGAGCTTAACTTTAACCATGAAGGAGGAGGAGGAGGAGGGGGAAGAGGAGGAGAAGAAGGAGGATGAGGGGGAGGAAGAGGAGAAGAAGGAGGAGGAGGAGGAGGAGGAGGAGGAGGAGGAGGGGGGAAGAGGAAGGCGGAGGACAAATCTTTTTTTCTTTTTTCTTTTAAAATTTTTGCTTAATGACCTAAATTTGGGGGGAGTGAGGGGGGGTGGGGGGGATGAGGGGGGTGGGGGGTGAGGAAGGTGGGGGTGAAGGGTGAGTCTTAATGAGTCTAAGGCCCGCTAATTATATCAAGACCTGGCCAAAGTTACCTGTGGGTGGTCGAGGAGGAGGTGGTGGTGGTGGTGGTGGAGAGTCACGTCTCAACCCTTCGAGGATGACCTGCCAAGAGGTTTAGCCAGAGGTTCTTTTTTAGGAGGCCAGGGGTTCTGTTGTAGGAGGCTAGGGGTTCTGTTTTAGGAGGCCAGGGATTCTGTTTTAGGAGGCCAGGGATTCTGTTTTAGGAGGCCAGGGGTTCTGTTGTAGGAGGCCAGGGTTTTGTTTTGGGAGGCTAGGGGTTCTGTTGTAGGAGGCCAGGGTTTTGTTTTGGGAGGCTATGGGTTCTGTTTTGGGAGGCTAGGGGTTCTGTTTTAGGAGGCCAGGCATTCTGCTGTAGGAGGCCAGGGGTTTTGTTTTAGGAGGCCAGGCATTCTGCTGTAGGAGGCCAGGGGTTTTGTTTTGGGAGGCCAGGGATTCAGTTTTAAGAGGTCAGGGGTTCTAAGAGGCCAGGGGTTTTAAGAGGACAGATGCCGTGTTTTAGGGGACCAGGGGCTCTATTCTGAGAGGTCAGGGGTTAGGTTAGGTTAAGTTAAGTTAGGTTAAATAAGGTTAGGTCTAGCATGATCACGGTAGGTTAGGTCAGGTTAGGTCAGGTTAGGTCAGGTTAGGTCTAGCATGATCACGGTAGGTTAGGTCAGGTTAGGTCTAGCATGATCACGGTAGGTTAGGTCAGGTTAGGTCAGGTTAGGTCAGGTTAGGTCTAGCATGATCACGGTAGGTTAGGTCAGGTTAGGTCAGGTTAGGTCTAGCATGATTACGGTAGCATAAAATTTAGGTGAGCTGCGATCATTAGTGTGTTGAGGTGATGTAGTGAAACAAGAGGCTGTCTTACCGTAGAATTCTCTCTCTCTCTCTATCTCTCTCTCTCTCTCTCTCTTTCTCTCTCTCTCTCTCTCTCTCTAACTCTCTCCCATATTACCCTACTCCCTTCACCCTCCACCTCCGACCCCCCACCATACCCTACACCCCACAACCTACACCCACAACCTACTCCCCCCCCCCCCCCCCCCCACCCAACATATTAGTGAGGTGCGTTAGTTTAAAAGCATTGTGCTGTCCCAGAGGCCATTAGCCCACTAGCGGGGTGTAGTGTTCTCTTAAACTGTAAATTAACACACCTGGTTGAGATGACAGGGGGGGGGGGGGGGGTGTGTGGAGTGTGGAGAAGAGGGTGTGGAATACTATTGCACCATTACTAACACATAAATGGCAGAATTGCACCAATGAGGCAGTAATTAGCGGTGATAAGGCAACCAGTAGAGTGTCGCCATTGGTGTCAGTGTCAGCCCCATCGACCACCTGTCACCACAACACCTGCCGGAAATATTGTAAACAAACCTTACCTGGTTGTGTCTAATTGATGTTAATTGTACCTGTGTGTGTGTGTGTGTGTGTGTGTGTGTGTGTGTGTGTGTGTGTGTGTCTGTCTGTGTGTGTCTGTGTGTGTGTGTGTGTGTGTGTGTGTGTGTGTGTGTGTATGTGTGGGAAATGACTCGGCAATCAAAGTACTCATCAATGATAGACGTGTTGCCTTTACTGAGAGGCAGAACAACCCTCAGTCTCGGACCAACGCTGATACCTTCCGCAAGAAGTAAGAAACAGCCCAGCGGGAACTTCGCAATCTAAAGACGGTGAAGGCCTCATTCAGTGCTGGAAGGAGCACTACCATTCATTGCTCAACTGAAACACTGCTGTGGATGTCCTGACTACCCAGCAGGTCCCTCAGCATCCACAGCTGACCCACCTCAGTTATCCTCCATCCCTGGATGAGGTAGCTACTGCCATCAAACAGATGAAAAATAACAAAGCCTCAGGGCCTGATGATATCCCAGCCGAGGTGTATAAAGCAGGAGGACCTCTGCTTACCAGCCGTCTCCACTCTCTCCTGAAGAATATATGGGAAAAGGAGGAAATCCCCCAAGCTCTTAAAGACGCCTCCATTGTCAATATTTATTAGAACAAGGGAGACCGGTCAGACTGTGGCAACTACCATGGGATCTCGCTGCTGTCAGTAGCTGGCAAGATCATCACCTGAGTCCTCCTAAACAGACTTCTTCCTGAGGCGGAAAACTTCTTCCCAGAATGTCAATGTGGTTTTAGACCATCACGTGGCACCACTGACATGATCTTTGCTGTCCGTCAGATACAGGAAAAGTGCAGAGAACAGCGTCGTGACCTGTACATGGCCTTCATCGACCTAACCAAGGCCTTCGACTCGGATCAACAGGGAAGCCCTATGGTGGACCCTCAGCCGTTTTGGCTGCCCACCAAAATTCATCGCCATTGTGAGGCAACCCCACGACGGCATGAACGGCAGTGTCCTGCACAACGACACCCTACTTCCCTCTACCGGGTCAGTGGTTCCCAAACTTTTTTACATGACGCTGCCTTTTGCTAAGTCCTCAGCCCCCCCCCCCCCCTTATATAAGCAGACTAAACCACACAGTTTGAGATAAATCTTAACATACCGCAACTGAAGACGAGAGAAGATGGGTGAAAGATACCAGTAGTGTGAGTTAGTATGGCACCCATGACAAGATGCGTCAGGAGAGAGAGAGGGGTGACTGCTATACTTTGGTCTGGTCCGGATGTGTGGAACAGAGAGAGTTACTCCTGGAAGAGTTTCTTTATTATATTATTTTTGAGCAAAAGAGAATACACCTTCCCTTCCTTTACCCTTCCAACCTTCCCTTCCTTCCTTTCTCCCTCCCCCCCCTCTAACCACCCATCTATCGTTCCTTCTCTCTTCCCCCTCTCCTTCCTCCATACCCTCCTTCTTTCTCTCCTCCCTCCCTCCTCCCCTACCATAACAACAAGCGGGTATAACCACAAGTATATCTCAAACAACAGAGCCAATGACAACTACAGTATACCAACACATTGTAAGTATATTTAAAGCATACTCAGTACATCATATACGCATTCGTGTTATACCAAGGCAGCATTACCAGCATACCCAGCATAGCGAGCATACCCATCCTACCCAGCATACCCAACCTACCCAGCAGTATATCAACTCAAATCAATATACTCATCTCAGTATATCAGTATAAACGGTAGGGTGTCATAACCTCAGTATACTCAACAAACATACACATTACGTCATAAAAGTATAACAACAATGAAATATAACCAACATACACACACAGGTCAGTATACCAACAAACACATTGGTTATTATACACAGATTAAACCGGGTGTGTATGGAGAGAGAGAGAGAGAGAGAGAGAGAGAGAGAGAGAGAGAGACTAACTTACCCCAGCCACCACTAGACACAGCCATCCCCTCACCTGCTGATCATCATGGTCCTGAAAAGTAGAAAAAAACGGCTTTAGTGACATAGAAAACGGCTTTAGTGACACAGAAAAGGCTTGAGACATA
>CAUDMG010001877.1:1447500-1470000 GCA_958450375.1 Homarus gammarus
AGGTGGAGAGGGTCAGGCAGGTCGTGAGAGGTGGAGAGGGTCAGGCAGGTCGTGAGAGGTGGAGAGGGTCAGGCAGGTCGTGAGAGGTGGAGAGGGTCAGGGAGGTCGTGAGAGGTGGAGAGGGTCAGGGAGGTCGTGAGAGGTGGAGAGGGTCAGGGAGGTCGTGAGAGGTGGAGAGGGTCAGGGAGGTCGTGAGAGGTGGAGAGGGTCAGGGAGGTCGTGAGAGGTGGAGAGGGTCAGGGAGGTCGCGAGAGGTGGAGAGGGTCAGGGAGGTCGTGAGAGGTGGAGAGGGTCAGGAAGGTCGTGAGAGGTGGAGAGGGTCAGGGAGGTCGTGAGAGGTGGAGAGGGTCAGGGAGGTAGTGAGAGGTGGAGAGGGTCAGGGAGGTCGTGAGAGGTGGAGAGGGTCAGGGAGGTCGTGATAGGTGGAGAGGGTCAGGGAGGTCGTGAGAGGTGGAGAGGGTCAGGGAGGTCGTGAGAGGTGAAGAGGGTCAGGGAGGTAGTGAGAGGTGGAGAGGGTCAGGGAGGTCGTGAGAGGTGGAGAGGGTCAGGGAGGTCGTGATAGGTGGAGAGGGTCAGGGAGGTCGTGAGAGGTGGAGAGGGTCAGGGAGGTCGCGAGAGGTGGAGAGGGTCAGGGAGGTCGTGAGAGGTGGAGAGGGTCAGGGAGGTCGTGAGAGGTGGAGAGGGTCAGGGAGGTCGTGAGAGGTGGAGAGGGTCAGGGAGGTCGCGAGAGGTGGAGAGGGTCAGGGAGGTCGTGAGAGGTGGAGAGGGTCAGGGAGGTCGTGAGAGATGGAGAGGGTCAGGGAGGTCGTGAGAGGTGGAGAGGGTCAGGGAGGTCGTGAGAGATGGAGAGGGTCAGGGAGGTCGTGAGAGGTGGAGAGGGTCAGGGAGGTCGTGATAGGTGGAGAGGGTCAGGGAGGTCGCGAGAGGTGGAGAGGGTCAGGGAGGTCGCGAGAGGTGGAGAGGGTCAGGGAGGTCGTGAGAGGTGGAGAGGGTCAGGAAGGTCGTGAGAGGTGGAGAGGGTCAGGGAGGTCGTGGGAGGTGGAGGGGTCAGGGAGGTCGTGAGAGGTGGAGAGGAGAAATATATGACTCACCGTATTACAGCATAATACCAAATGTTTTAGTCAACACAAGGGAATTGAGAACTAATCATAATGGTTCTATATTTCGGTTAACTTATCAAACCTAATAGGAACTGAGCTTATAGCCGCCATATGAGGAAGCGAAACCCAGAGCATCAACCCCACTTAGCTCATACCAAACACAGGTTCCGGGTGAGCCCACAAGGGACCCCAAAACTTTTATGACGTTACGCCTCACAGGCTTTCTCATTGGTCGAAGACAGGCCTAAGGCTTTCATACTATTGGCTTAAAATTGGCGGGAACTCTCAAGTGGCGGGAAAGTCATGACATTGTTATGGGGGATCTTCATGTCAGGGGGCTCTACAGGTCAGCTCTACAGGTCAGGGGGCTCTACAGGTCGGGGGCTCTACAGGTCAGTTCTACATATGAGGGGCTCTACAGGTCAGCTCTACAGGTCAGGAGCTCTACAGGTCAGTTCTACATATGAGGGGCTCTACAGGTCAGCTCTACAGGTCAGGAGTTCTACAGGTCAGTTCTACATATGAGGGGCTCTACAGGTCAGGGGCTCTACAAGTCAGCTCTACAGGTTAAGGGCTCTACATGTTAGTGGCTCTACAAGTCATCTCTACAGGTCAGGGGCTCTTCAGCTCAGCTCTACATGTCAGTGACTCTACAGGTCATGAGCTCTACAGGTCACTCATACACATCAGGGGCTCTACAGTTCAGAGGCTCTACAGATAAGGGGCTCTACAGGTCAGTTCTAGAGGTCAGGAGCTCTACAGGTCAACGACTCTACACGTCAGCTCTACACGTCAGATCTACAGGTCAGGCGCTCTACATGTCAGCTCTACAGGTAAGGGGTTCTATAGGTCAGCACTACACGTCAGTTGTAGAAGCCAGGAGCTCTACAGGTCAGCTCTAAAGGTCAGGAGCGCTACAGGTCAGGGGCTCTACAGGTCAGCTCTACACGTCAGCTCTACAGTAAAATTTTACAGGTCAGCTCTACAGGTCATGGGCTCTAAAGGTTAGCTCTACAGGTCAGGAGCTTTACAGGTCAGCTCTACAAGTCAGGAGCTCTACAAGTCAGGGGCCCTACATGTCAGGGGCTCTACATGTCAGGAGCTCTGCAGGTCAGCTCGACATGTCAGGAGCTCTACAGGTCAGGAGCTCTACAGGTCAGCTCGACATGTCAGGAGCTCTACAGGTCAGGAGCTCTACAGGTCAAGAGCTCTACAGGTCAGCCCTACACGTCAGGGGCTCTACACGACAGCTCTACAGGTCAGCTCTACACTTCAGAGGCTTTATAGGTCAGGGGCTCTAAAGGTCAGGGGTTCTACATGTCAGCTTTACAGGTTAGCTTTACAGGTTAGGAGCTCTCCAGGTCAGGGGCTCTACAGGTTAGGAGCTCTACAGGTCAGGGGCTCTACACGACAGCTCTACAGGTCAGCTCTACACTTCAGAGGCTCTACAGTTTAGGAACTCTACAGGTCAGGGGCTCTACAGGTCAGGAGCTTTACAGGTCAGCTTTACAGGTTAGGAGCTCTACAGGTCACGGGCTCTACAGGTTAGGAGCTCTACAGGTCAGGGGCTCTACAGATTAGAAGCTCTACAGGTCAGGGGCTCTATGAACTTCAGGGTCACACTGGAGCGGCCGGGGTTAGGTTCGGTGAGGTTAACGTCAGGTTAAGTTAGGTTAGGATAGAGTGCACATCCCGGGATAATTATTATGACCAATCAAAGCAGGAAGCCCGTGAATAGAGAGTATTGATTGGCTGCCAGAAGCCATCACTCGGAGCGGGCTTAGCTAAAGTCAGATCACCTGAGGATTAACCCCCCCCCCCAGCTTACATTAACTGATGCTTAAACAGCCCAACGTTAACCTAACCTAAAGTTAACCTAACCTAACATAACCTAACCCAACGTTAACCTAACCTAACCCAACGTTAACCTAACCTAACCCAACGTTAACCTAACCTAACCCAACGTTAACCTAACCTAACCCAACCCAACAGTATGGTGCAGCAGCTCAACAGATTCGCTCAGATTACACGATTCTAGTTCCTGTCAGCAGGGTGACGGGCGCTGGACACTGATATGGTCTGTACAGGTCCGCGTGTCATCGGTTTACAAGTGGTGGTCAGACCGAATGTTCTCAGTCTGACTCAAGATATTATTAGGGAAATATGTGAGTGTACTGTGAGTGTACTGTGAGTGTACTGTGAGTGTGTGAGTGTACTGTGAGTCTGTGAGTGTACTGTGAGTGTACTGTGAGTGTGTGAGTGTACTGTGAGTCTGTGAGTGTACTGTGAGTGTACTGTGAGTGTGTGAGTGTATTGTGAGTGTACTGTGAGTGTGTGAGTGTACTGTGAGTGTACTGTGAGTGTGTGAGTGTACTGTGAGTCTGTGAGTGTACTGTGAGTGTACTGTGAGTGTACTGTGAGTGTGTGAGTGTACTGTGAGTGTGTGAGTGTACTGTGAGTGTACTGTGAGTGTGTGAGTGTACTGTGAGTGTGTGAGTGTACTGTGAGTGTGTGAGTGTACTGTGAGTGTACTGTGAGTGTGTGAGTGTACTGTGAGTGTACTGTGAGTGTACTGTGAGTGTGTGAGTGTACTGTGAGTGTGTGAGTGTACTGTGAGTGTACTGTGAGTGTGTGAGTGTACTGTGAGTGTACTGTGAGTGTGTGAGTGTACTGTGAGTGTACTGTGAGTGTACTGTGAGTGTGTGAGTGTACTGTGAGTGTACTGTGAGTGTGTGAGTGTACTGTGAGTGTGTGAGTGTATTGTGAGTGTGTGAGTGTACTGTGAGTGTACTGTGAGTGTGTGAGTGTACTGTGAGTGTGTGAGTGTATTGTGAGTGTGTGAGTGTACTGTGAGTGTACTGTGAGTGTGTGAGTGTATTGTGAGTGTGTGAGTGTACTGTGAGTGTGTGAGTGTACTGTGAGTCTGTGAGTGTACTGTGAGTGTACTGTGAGTGTGTGAGTGTATTGTGAGTGTGTGAGTGTACTGTGAGTGTGTGAGTGTACTGTGAGTGTGTGAGTGTACTGTGAGTGTGTGAGTGTACTGTGAGTGTGTGAGTGTACTGTGAGTCTGTGAGTGTACTGTGAGCCTGTGAGTGTACTGTGAGTCTGTGAGTGTACTGTGAGTGTACTGTGAGTGTGTGAGTGTATTGTGAGTGTGAGTGTACTGTGAGTCTGTGAGTGTACTGTGAGTCTGTGAGTGTACTGTGAGTGTGTGAGTGTACTGTGAGTGTGTGAGTGTACTGTGAGTGTGTGTGTGTATGTTAACTTACAGTATATTTGGACTTCATACAAGTTTTTGTGTTTGCCATTCGGATTATTGACTCATTTTTGTATTATTATAATGTTTAGTCTTTATCATTCGTCTGTTTCTGTCTGTTTGACATTGTTTTTTTTCCTTAGGCTTGTGATGGCTGCCAGTGTTGCTAGGAAGCTGAAGCACAATGATGGATACTGATTTACATCATTCCTCGCTGATGGCATCGAGAAACCTCAGTGTGTGTTGTGTTTCAGAGTGCTGGGGAACGATTCCATGAGGCCTAGTAAGCTGGAGCATCAACTGACGACAATCCACCTCCATTATGCGGAGAGAGACTCCCGATTTCTTCAAGCGCCATGAACGGAGTTTGGGAAAACAGAGGCTGGATGAGAGTGATGCCTTCCAACAACAGAACTTAAGTGTAGTCGAGGCATCATATGAGGTGGCTATTGAAATAACAAAGAAGAAGAAGGCCCACACGATTGGTGAAACATTAATCAAGCCGTGTGCCTTAAAGACGGTCGAGCGGGTTCTTGGAGAGGCAAGTGAACGTAAGATTCAGCAGATTTCCTTATCAGACGACACGGTGAAACAGAGAATTAGTGAAATGTCAGATGATATCACGGAACAAGTGGTACAGAAGATTAAATCGTCTCCAACTGGAACGTTTGCAATACAGTTGGATGAGTCAACGGAAGTGAGTTAATGTGCACAGCTACTGGTGTTTGTAGGTATGTATTCAGGGATGAATATCTGTTCTGTACACAGCCTGAGACCACCACAACAGCTTTAGAAGTGATGGAAAAGTTGACTTCTTTCTTCACAGCTAACGGGATCACCTGAGAAAATTGTTGTGGAGTCTGTACTGATGGGGCCCCGGCGATGATGAGGTCGAAATCGGGGTTACAGAAGCACGTCAAGGAAGTAGCTCCGAGTGCCAAAGGGGTTCATTGTATGAGCCATCGTTTTGCACTGGCGACGAAAACCCTCCCTGATGCCCTTTGTTAAGATCCTGGAGGCTGTGGCAAAATGCGTCAACTTGGTGGTGTTGTGACTCGAGTGTTCCAACTTCGGGGAGAACTTAAGTTGTTCCTGGAAATGAAAGGGGAGGATGATGTACTGAGTCACTTGTCGTGGGAGCCTCGTCTTGCGTGGCAGACATATTTGAGCAGCTAAACAGGCTGAATCTCAAGCTACAGGGCAAGGAAAGAAATGTGTTTCACCACATGGATTGTATTCGTGCATTTCTTGACAAACTCCAGAACTGGCAAAGGAAAGTCAGTGCAGCAAATGTTGCCATGTTTGAGAATCTCTCAGCTGTTCTTGAAGAGGATCATCTACTTGACCCATCACTCAAAAATTAAATAATTCAGCTCTTGAAATCCTTGGACAGTGAGCTCAAAAGGTACTTCCCAGAATTCGAGGAGGAAGAAGGGAAATTGGTGATGAATCCTTTCTCTGCCACTCTTGATATTGCTGCCATTCCCGACGATGGTCAGGACGAATTCCTTGATCTCAGGAACGATTCTGCTGCCAGAGACCTCTATGAAGAAAAATCTCTGACTGTATTCTGGTGCTCAATGTATCAGTCAACCAAAAGTTAGTGAGATCGCACTTGGAGTCCTCTTGCCATTTTCTACTACTTATTTATGTGAATCTGGCTTCTCCACCTTCTTCAAATAGAGAATAAAAGCCGAAACGGGTTACATGTGGACCCAGACATGAGATGTGCTTTATCAGTGACTCAACCTCGAATCAGATGACTGACTGAACGGAAACAATGTCATCCACCCCATTGAACTGCAACAATATATGAGTTCTGTTTGATGATTGTAAACATTAAAATAAAGGAAGAGAACCAAAACAGTTTATTTTGATCAGTATTTGTGAGGAGCTTGGGAGAGAACTAACGGGGGCCATGTTGAGAGTTGTTCAAGGGGGGAATGAAGTGACCTGAAGTGACCTGACCTAACCTGACCTAACGTTAACCTAACCTAACCCCAAGGTAGCGGTTAGGGTGTTTAATCATCAGGTGAAATAGGCTGGGGTGGCTAATCTTCAGGTGATCCATAAAGTCTGCGTGATTGGTGGGTCATACGTTACCAGGAGCCAATCATCAGTCACTGTCAGCGAGGGGTTTAGATCAAGCTCTCCCATTGGTTGAAAGTTAAATTGGGTCCCAGTTCTAAGGGGCTCTACAGCTGTAATGGGGACAACTTGTAATGAGTCCCAGTTCTAATAGGCACCTGTATTAATAGGCCCCATTTATAATGCGCACCTGTTCTATTAGGTCCCAATTTTAAGGGAGTCCCAGTTATAACAGTTTATATTAGACTGGGGTCTATTAGAACTGGGGCCTATTACGAATGGGGGCCTATTAAGACTGTAAGACAGGTTTACACTCACCATCTACAAAGAGTGATAGTTAGAAACACAAGGTTAGGTTAGGTTAGTGTAGGTTAGGTTAGGTTAGGTTAGGTTAGGTTAGGTCAGGTCAGGTGAGGTGTATACATGGAAGTCAGGGCTAAACAAAGGGGACATGACAAAGGTACTCAAACTATCCAACCAGGAGCGAACTCTTAACAATGGTTTTATATTAGACAAATTTAGATTTAGGCGTGAGATAGGTAAACACTGGTTTGGAAACAGAGTAGTGGATGAGTGGAACAAGTTACCAAACATCATCATTAACTCTAATACGCTGAATAGCTTCAAACAGAGGCTGGATGGATATATGAGCGATAGGGGTTGGGTGTAAACGGGACTGACCAGTATAGACCCGCTGCTGTTTCCTCCATTCTTATGTTCTTGTGTTAGATGACGTTAAGTTAGGTTAATGGCGACCTGTGGTTTAATGGTCAGCATGCTCGCCTCGCAAGGGAGCGGACCCAGGTTCGGTCCCCGGGCAGGGCGAAACTGTGGGCACGTTTCTTTACGCCATTTGCCTCTGTCTACCCAGCAGTAATTGGGAACCTGGATGTTAATCGATTTGCAGATCGCATTCCGGGGTAATGGTCAGCCAGTGCAGTAGGTGAGTTGTCCGGTCTTCTCGGACTATTCCTTGACACTGGGTCATACAACTCCTTAACTCAGGGTGTGGTTGTTGTGTTGGTGACAGTTTCTACACCTCAAACAAATTCACACCCAGGTTAGGTTAGGTTAAGTGAGCCTAGAGGCGCCTCACACCTGTTGGTTGATGTCAGGTGTGACCTTGACATTTGACCTCACCCACACCACGACCCACAACCATAACCCTGCCATTACAACTCCACCACAACCTCACCACAAACCCAAAGCCACAACCCGACTACCACATAACCACATCGTCACAACCCCACCCTTATAACCCGGCAGCCACACAATTCTACAACACCCAACAGCACTAACACAACCTCCCACAACCCCCCACAACCTCCCACAACCCCTCAACACCATCACGAGCAAGTCTACGGAGTTGGCGCACCCACATTCAACTACACTACAACCAACCCTCTCGTACCATCATCACACTTAGACTCCCACACAACCCCCCACAACCCCCCACAACCCCTCACATCCCCCCACAACCCTCCACAAACCCCCACAACCCTCCACAACCCCCCACAACCCCCCACAACCTCTCACAACCCCCCACAACCCCCCACAACCCCCCACAACCCCCACAACCCCCCACAACCCTCTCACACCCTCTCACACCCTCTCACGACCCCCCACATCCCCCCACAACCCTCCACAACCCCCCACAACCCCCCACAACCCCCCACAACCCCTCAACCATTACCAGGTAAAAGTATCAATTGTCGCCTTTAATACTCTCTATTCAGTTCAACTTGAGCTTTGATACCATGCTTACCTGGCTTCTAATTAACGCTAATCTGCAGGTAAGCTTATTAGTCCTATCTGTCTGTCTGTCTGTCTGTCTGTCTGTCTCTGTCTGTCTGTCTGTGTGTCTGTCTGTCTCTGTCTGTGTGTCTGTCTGTCTGTCTCTCCGGGGGAAGAAAGGAGAGAGAGAGGGAAGGGAGGGAGGAAAGAAGGGAGGGAAGGGGGGAGGGAAGGGGGAGGGAAGGGGGGAGGGGTAGGGAGAGGGGAGAGAGGGAAGGGGGGAGGGGTAGGGAGAGGGGAGAGAGGGAAGGGGGGAGGGAAGGGGGGAGGGAAGGGGGGAGGGAAGGAAGAGAGGGAAGGGGGGAGGGAAGGAGGGAGAGGGAAGGCTTAAGACTCACTCCCTACAAGACGTGTACTCCAGCTGATGTGTACCTCCTTAAGTCGTGTATGCACACATGTATATACACACACACACAGGTGCACACGACAACATACACACACACAACCAGAGAGAGAGAGAGAGAGAGAGAGAGAGAGAGAGAGAGAGAGAGAGAGAGAGAGAGAGAGAGAGAGAGAGAGAGAGAGAGAGAGAGAGAGAGAGAGAGAGTCTTCCTCACAGTATTTCATTATTGATTCTGCAAACGAGCCTCGACCTCTCTTCCTCCTCCTCCTTCCTCTTCCTCCTCCTTCCTCTTCTTCTCTTCCTATTTCCTCCTCCTTCCTCTTTTTCCTCCTTCCTCTTCCTCCTCCTTCCTCCTCCTCCTCCTTTCTCTTCTCTTCCTCCTCCTTCCTCTTCCTCTTCCTCCTCCTCCTCCACTCTATTCTCTCCTACATTCTATCCATGAATGAGAGAGAGAGAGAGAGAGAGAGAGAGTATGAATAGACTGAAGAAATTTCTAGCAAATCTAACCTACCCCACTCAATACCACTACCCCACTCAATACCACTACCCCACTCAATACCGCTACCCCACTCCACTACCACTGTTGGCTAGGTTAGGTCAGGTCAGGTTAGGTTAGGTCAGGTTAGGTTACGTTAGGTTGGTTAGGTTAGGTTAGGTTAGGCAAGGTTAGTGGTATAATCATCTTTACACACAAATTTTAGTTCTACGTAAATTTTACACACACACACACACTACTACTACTACTACTACTTTGCCGTCACTGGTAATCGAGGCTGACGATCATCCAGCTATGATACAATGATACGAGTTATTAAGGATGTCACCTACAGTAGGTTGGTGAGTTCTGAGGTGACTAAAGAGGCCGATACGGGACCGGCAGAGTCGTCCACAGATGTTGCACGTGTGTGGGGCTACATCTAGTGCGGGAGGGGCGGTGGCAGCGTCTTTCCGGCGTTGGCGCTTGTCTGCCTCGGTTTGCAGTCGGGCTAACTCGAAAGAATTGACACCTCGTGTGGTGCTCCTCCAAGCGTTACGGTGTGCAGTAATCGTCTCCCAGGTGAGGGGGTCCATTTGGCACCTTTTCAGGTTTGTCTTAAGACTATCCTTATACCTTTTCAGTTGCCCGCCAGTGTTACGTTTACTATTCGTTAGGTGACTGTAAAGTAGCTGCTTTGGCAGTCTAGTGTCGTCCATGCGGGTAACATGGCCAGTCCAGCGTAGTTGTTCATGGATAATGGTAGCCTTGATGCTCCTACAGTTGGTGTCAGCAAGAATACTGGCATTTGTTCTCTTGTCTTCCACAGCGAACTCTGAGGATGGAACGTAGACTACGTTGGTGAAAGTTTTCAAGTACCTTGAGGTGCCTCCTGTAAGTGACCCATGTCTCGCTGCCATATAGCAGGGTGGGGAGGACCACTGCTCGATATACGTGCGGCTGTGTAAATAATTTCACTTCCCTACAGCTGAAGACCCGATTTCAGAGTCTGCCAAAGGCTTGAGATGTACATCTGATCTGATGGTGAATCTCTTCATCGATGTCTCTGGTGGTGGACAGGTGGGAGCCAAGATACCGAAAGTGGGTAACATTAGAGAGGGTAGTACCGTTAAGCTGGATGGATGGTTGAGGTGTCGCTGAACCAGGGGCAGGCTGGAAGAGATTCTGAGTCTTACGTACATTCACCTGAAGGCCGAGGTGTGCATACGCATCTGCATAGGTGTTCAGGATCTCCTGTAGGTCGTGTTCAGTGTGAGCAACAAGGGTGAGGTCGTCTGCATACTGAAGTTCAGTAATGGAAGCTGCCGACACCTTTGTTCTTACCCGGAGTCGTCTATGTTGAAAAGACCCTTTACACGGTACTCGATGTTCACCCCGTTGGCTAAATTGGCACTGGCACGAGTAAGGAAGGCAGCCAAGAAGATGGAAGAGAGAGTTGGTGCCAGAACACACCCTTGTTTAACCCCTGTTTGGATGGGGAAGAACTCAGACTGGGTGCCATTGTGCAGGACACTGCCGTTCAGTCCATCGTGGAGTTGCCTAACAATGGCGATGAATTTTGATGGGCAGCCAAAACGGCTGAGGGTCCGCCAGAGGGCTTCCCTGTTGACCGAGTTGAGGTCTTGGTTAGGTCGATGAGAGCCATGTACAGGTCACGACGCTGTTCTGTCAGTGGTGCCACGTGATGGTCTAAAACCACATTGAGATTCTGGGAGGAAGTTTTCCGCCTCAGGAAGAAGTCTGTCTAGGAGGACTCAGGTGATGATCTTGCCAGCTACAGACAGCAGCGAGATCCCAAGGTAGTTGCCACAGTCTGACCGGTCTCCCTTGTTCATATAAATATTGACAATGGAGGCGTCTTTAAGAGCTTGGGGGATTTCCTCCTTTTCCCATATATTCTTCAGGAGAGAGTGGAGATGGCTGGTAAGTAGAGGTCCTCCTGCATTATACACCTAGGCTGGGATTCCATCAGGACCTGAGGCTTTGTTATTTTTCATCTGTTTGATGGCAGTAGCTACCTCATCCAGGGATGGAGGATAGCTGAGGTGGGTCAGCTCTGGATGCTGAGGGACCTGCTGGGTAGTCAGGACATCCACAGCAGTGTTTCAGTTGAGCAATGAATGGTAGTGCTCCTTCCAGCGCTGAATGAGGCCTTCACCATCTTTAATTATGAGGTTACCGTCAGATGAGCGGAGGGGGGCTTCGCCACGAGTGACTGGCCCATAAAATTTTTTAGTGGGAATGAAATATTCGTGCATCTTGTGTTGATGTGCGTGCTTTATTTTTAAGCCAGTCATTCTTTAGATTGCGAAGTTCTCGTTGGGCCGAGACTGAGGGTTGTTCTGCCAGTCAGTTAAAGCAGCCCGTTTATCATCGATGAGTACTTTGATTGCCGGGTCATTTTCATCAAACCAGTCCTGGTGTATTCTATTGACCTGGCCGAGGGTCTCTGCAGGGTTTTGTCATAACAGTATTAAGAGTGTCCCATTCAGCACTGGGATTCACGTTGTTTGCTGTTGGGATGTTTATAAGCCCAGGTTTTTAAGCAGCACACTTGCTGAGGAGGAGTAGGCCATTGGGATTACACTTGCCTAGTAAATTTCTCCCTACGGTTCCCTGCCAAATGTTAGCATCTCTGCCAACTCTGGCATTGAAGTCACCAAGGAGCACAACCTTGTCTTCTCTAGGGATAGAGGTTAGCACTCTGTCAAGGTCAGCATAAAAGGCCTCCTTGATGTCATCCTCTGCATCCAGTGTTGGGGTGTATGCACTGATGAAGAAGGCATGACGTGAGTGCTTCAGTGCGACTCGGAGCGTCATGAGGCGCTCGTTGATCCCCACAGGCATTTCAGTTAGCCAATGTAGGATGCATTGGTGGATAGCAAATCCAGCTCCATAAATGCGGTTTCTCTCAGCAGCAGGCTTACCCTGTGAGTCGACCCTCGTCTGGGAGCCGGGACTCAATAATGGCTGCTATGTCAAAGTTATACCTAACCAGTTCTTTTGCCACAAGGGCAGTTCTTCTTTCAGGACGCTCATTTGTGCCAGTATCCAGAAGGGTCCCGACAGTCCATGCAGCGACCACACGAGGCTGTATGGTTTGTTTTTGTTTGGATCTGTGGTTTTGGTTGTGTTGTCGACCACATAAGGATGACCTTACTGGGTGCGGTTGCCCAGTCAGGTTGGTTCTTTAGGCAGGTTATGTTTAGGGCACCTTTTCTAGCCCCTCCCCATGTGGGGTGAGCAGAGTGGCTCCTCGTAAGGGCTGCTCAGTCGCACAGACAGGACTGGATTGCACTGCTGCCTAGATCCCAGTGCATAAACGACCATCTTATCTGTGCCGCCCATGTGCAGAGTTGTGACTAGAGACTCCCGGCAGTCATCTCTGCCTGTCCCCGTCGCCACTCGTCCGTCGCCATTGGATTTATGGGGGTATAGGGGTAGTGATGATGATGAGAGGTATGATGAGCTGGATGATGGCTGTGTGTGAGTTGATTTATGTGGTGAGGCAGGAGCGCAGGCTGCAACCACACATCTTGGCTCTCCCTTTTCCTGATCCAGTGGTGCAAGTGTTGCAACGACTGGGGAGAGGGAGAGTTGCAATGGACTACCAATAGCCCAGTTTGTTGGGCTCCGCCTTAGTAGTCTGTCCATCAGGCATCGCCTTCGTCCGCCGGTGTAGTCGTTGGGTTCCCATGGTGGTCACCTCTTCCGCCTACACCGCCGTTGGGGTCTTGTGTGAGCTCTGTAAGCATGTCTGCCTGATGCGGGGCTCCACTGCAGATTTTTCGTTCGGTTTGCTCCCATAGCCTTATGCCTGCCAAGGTTAATCTGCTAGGCAGCGGGGCGGTGTCCACATGCCAGTGGGCCTATGCACCATCCCAGAGGGATGGTGCATAGGCCCAATTACCGTGTGTTGCCACGAGGAGGCACAGCAGGAGTCTTGATGGTGAGGAGGTTGTGTACCGGCAGAGTAAAACTTATGCAAATTGCTTCCCTGTTCACCAGGAGGGCTAGCCAGCGGCGGCAGCTGAAAGAGAGAGGGAGCAAGCAATGCTTGCACCTTGACACTAACATAATGCCGCCACTAAAGACGCATTTCACCACCCACCACCCTGTATGTAGCTCACACACACACAATAGCCTTTCCTGCTTCACTTAAATTCTGAACACTGCCAAACTCTCTCTCTCTCTCTCTCTCTCTCTCTCTCTCTCTCACTGTACTCATAACACTAACCCTAAAAATCCCTCACGTAATCCCACTCCCTCTCCGCTGAGTGGGATTTACGGATTACTTCCGAGTGGGGTCAATGAACTCAAGTTGGTGCTGGTATTTCCTGGTTTTGTTTTTTATGGAGTGGGATAGTGGGGTAGTGGAGTGGGGTAGTGGAGTGGGATAGTGGGGTAGTGGAGTGGGATAGTGGGGTAGTGGAGTGGGGTAGTGGAGTGGGATAGTGGGGTAGTGGAGTGGGATAGTGGGGTAGTGGAGTGGGATAGTGGGGTAGTGGAGTGGGATAGTGGGGTAGTGGAGTGGGATAGTGGTGTAGTGGAGTGGGACAATAGAGTGGGATAGTGGTGTAGTGGAGTGGGATAGTGGGGTAGTGGAGTGGGATAGTGGTGTAGTGGAGTGGGACAATAGAGTGGGATAGTGGTGTAGTGGAGTGGGATAGTGGTGTAGTGGAGTGGGACAATAGAGTGGGATAGTGGTGTAGTGGAGTGGGACAATAGAGTGGGATAGTGGTGTAGTGGAGTGGGACAATAGAGTGGGATAGTGGTGTAGTGGAGTGGGACAATAGAGTGGGACAGTGGTGTAGTGGAGTGGGACAATAGAGTGGGACAGTGGTGTAGTGGAGTGGGATAGTGGTGTAGTGGAGAGGGATAGTGGTGTTGAGTGGGGTAGTGAAGTGCCTTAGGTTAGGTTATAATTGTCAACCAATAGCTAAAGAGCTTCGTAAAATAATCCCGACGTCGACCAATCAAAAACAAGCTGCCACGTATCTATCAAGCGACAGCCAATCACCGCTGAGTTACTCTTTTCCTCGGCGAATCATCATCAAGGTGTCTCGTTTGTTTTCCGCGGCAACCAATCACCTTTGAGCTACACGTTTCCACAGCCAATCAATAAGCTAGTTGTCGAGTATGTTTCCAGCAACGGCCAATCAGCGCTGAGTTACGTGTCTCCACTAGCCAAACAACGTCAAGAATGGTGTGTTTATGCAGCCAATCAGCACTCAGCTTCCACATAGAAATCCACCAATAGCCAATGATATCAAGACTGTTTAACCAATCAGTGTCCAGCCTCCGGTTGTATTGCTTTGTTCCAGCCAATCAGTGTTCAGCTTACGATTGTACTGTTTTGTTCCAGCCAATCACCATCAAGAGACCCTAAATACTCTTAACCAATGAAAATTAAGAATCCCGGACAAGGTTGAGGTGTAGCCAATCAGCTTCAAGAATGGACATCCGCCTGTAAGCTTCCGTGGTTGGTCCGAGTCACAGCCAATCACCGTGAAGACACTTAGGCCTGCTTAGCCAATCAATATTAAGCCTCGGTGCACGTTCTTGTGGAGAGCCAATCAACGTTGATCTAGGGAGACGTTAAGTTGGTCCCGGAAATGACACACACACACACACACACACCGCACACACACCACACACACACACACACACACCACACACACACACACACACACACACCACACACACCACACACACACACACACACACACACCACACACACACACACACACACACCACACACACACACACACACACACACACACACCACACACACACACACACACACACACACACACACCACACACACACACCACACACCACACACACACACACACACACCACACACACACACACCCCCACACACACACACACAGACAGACAGACACACACACACACACACACACACACACACACCACACACACACACACACCACACACACACACAGAGACACACAGAGACACACACACACACACCACACACACACACACACAGACAGACAGACAGACACACACACACACACACACACACACCACACACACACACACACCACACACACACACACACCACACACCACACACCACACACACACACACACACACCACACACACCACACACCACACACACACACACACACACACACCACACACACACACAGAGACACACAGAGACACACACACACACACACACACACACACACACCACACACACACACACCACACACACACACACCACACACACACACACACCACACACACACACACACCACACCACACACACACACACACACACACACCACACACACACACACACACACCACACACACACACACCACACACACACACACACACACACACACCACACACACACACACCACACACACACACACCACACACCACACACACACACACACACACACCACACACACACACACACACCACACACACACACACACACCACACACACACATACACCACAAACATGAACACACACACACACTACACACACACACACACACACACACACACCACACACACCACACACCACACACACACACAGAGACACACACCACACACACCCACACACACACACACACACACCACCCCACACCCACACACACACACCCACACACACACACACACACAGGACATCTCCGAGTTAGGTTAGGTCATTTTTGGTGACTGTTGAGTGTATATCTTAGACTGGTGGACTTGACTGACTGTTTAATTGTCAGCCAGCCAGCCAGCCAGCCAGCCAGCCAGCCAGCCAGGGATCATGAGGACTTGAAAAGAGGAATTTTTCTCATTACAACTGTGTGTGTCCGAGTACCTCCTCTCCCCTCTTCCTCCTCCTTCTCTTCCTTCCTCCTCCTCTCCCCTTCCTCCTCCTCCTCCTCCTCCTCCTTCCTCCTCCTCTCCCCTTCCTCCTCTTCTCCCCTTCCTCCTCCTTCTCTTCCTCCTTCTCTTCCTTCCTCCTCCTCTCCCCTTCCTCCTCCTTGCTCTTGCTCCTCTTCCTTCCTCCTCCTCTCCCTTTCCTCCTCCTCCTCTTCCTTACTCCTCCTCCTCTCCCCTTCCTCCTCCTCCTCTTCCTTCCTCCTCTTCTCCCCAGCCTCACTCAGCCCTCACTTGGCGACTCCACGGCAACATCTCTCCCCCCCCCCCCCCAGCGCTCTTCGCCCACACATTATACCAAATTAAATGTAATACTCTCTCTCTCTCTCTCTCTCTCTCTCTCTCTCTCTCTCTCTCTCTCTCTTGTAACTTTATTTAATTTTTTTTTCATTTTGGGTCTTTGGTCCACTTGAATTTTAGACCTAAATTGACCTAACCTAACCTAAACTGACCTAAATTGACCTAACCAAACCTAAACTGACCTAAATTGACCTAACCTAACCTAAACTGACCTAAATTGACCTAACCTAACCTAAACTGACCTAAATTGACCTAACCTAACCTAAACTGACCTAAATTGACCCGACCTAACTTAACTTGACCTGACCTGACCTGACCTGACCTAAACTGACCTAAAATGACCTAAACTGACCTAAATTGACCTAACCTAACCTAAACTGACCTAACTTAACTTGACCTGACCTGACCTGACCTGACCTGACCTGACCTCGGGGTGAGATATATCGGAAATTAGATTTTAACACTTGTGAGTGGGATGAAGTGGAGTGGGGTGTAGTAGGGATGGAGAGGGGTAGATGGGGTGGGAGTGAGTGGGGTGGAGAGGAATGGAATGGGAGTGAAAGAAATGGAGAGGGGTGAACAGGATGGAATGTTCGTGGTAACCCTCCAACACCGGCCACTAACCTACCTTAACCCCAAGAGTGTTCGTGGTAACCCTCCAACACCGGCCACTAACCTACCTTAACCCCAAGAGTGTTCGTGGTAACCCTCCAACACCGGCCACTAACCTACCTTAACCCCAAGAGTGTTCGTGGTAACCCTCCAACACCGGCCACTAACCTACCTTAACCCCAAGAGTGTTCGTGGTAACCCTCCAACACCGGCCACTTACCTGTAAAACAAAAGGTAAACAAATTAATAATAATGTTAATTAGGTTAGGTTAGGTTAACGGATTTGCCTTTATGTCTGGATTTTTGGTCACACACACACACACACACACACACACACACACACACACACCACACACACACACACACACACACCATCCTCACCACCGGGATATCAACATAATCAAAAGTGACAATTTCGTTTGGGAAAGAATTGGGACCAGTGTTGAACAGTGATGAACAGGGCTTAAGCCAGTGAGTTCAGCACCAGTGAGAGCCGTGACCCACCAGTGAGAGCCGCGACCCACCAGTGAGAGCCGAGACCCACCAGTGAGAGCCGCGACCCACCAGTGAGAGCCGCGACCCACCAGTGAGAGCCGCGACCCACCAGTGAGAGCCGCGACCCCTGGGAACTGACCGCCGTCTTCTGACCAGGAGGAGCTAATCAGTCCACCCTGGGAACAACAGAGGGCCGGCCGGCTTCACACCTGACCACGACATAACACAACACCACCCAGTAGGGCGAGGTACTGTGACACCACCCGGTGTCCATGACCACGTGAGGTCCCTCATATCAACACCCGAGGACGAGTTACTACACCACGTGAACACCTCACCACCCGGTGTCCATGACCACGTGAGGTCCCTCATATCAACACCCGAGGACGAGTTACTACACCAGGTGAACACCACACCACCCGGTGTCCATGACCACGTGAGGTCCCTCATATCAACACCCGAGGACGAGTTACTACACCACGTGAACACCTCACCACCCGGTGTCCATGACCACGTGAGGTCCCTCATATCAACACCCGAGGACGAGTTACTACACCACGTGAACACCTCACCACCCGGTGTCCCCATGACCACGTGAGGTCCCTCATATCAACACCCGAGGACGAGTTACTACACCACGTGAACACCTCACCACCCGGTGTCCATGACCACGTGAGGTCCCTCATATCAACACCCGAGGACGAGTTACTACACCACGTGAACACCTCACCACCCGGTGTCCCCATGACCACGTGAGGTCCCTCATATCAACACCCGAGGACGAGTTACTACACCACGTGAACACCTCACCACCCGGTGTCCCCATGACCACGTGAGGTCCCTCATATCAACACCCGAGGACGAGTTACTACACCACGTGAACACCACACCACCCGGTGTCCCCATGACCACGTAAGGTCCCTCATATCAACACCCGAGGACGAGTTACTACACCACGTGAACACCACACCACACCACCCGGTGTCTCCATGACCACGTGAGGTCCCTCATATCAACACCCGAGGACGAGTACTACACCACGTGAACACCTCACCACCCGGTGTCCATGACCACGTAAGGTCCCTCATATCAACACCCGAGGACGAGTTACTACACCACGTGAACACCACACCACACCACCCGGTGTCTCCATGACCACGTGAGGTCCCTCATATCAACACCCGAGGACGAGTTACTACACCACGTGAACACCTCACCACCCGGTGTCCCCATGACCACGTAAGGTCCCTCATATCAACACCCGAGGACGAGTTACTACACCACGTGAACACCACACCACACCACCCGGTGTCCCCATGACCACGTGAGGTCCCTCATATCAACACCCGAGGACGAGTTACTACACCACGTGAACACCTCACCACCCGGTGTCCCCATGACCACGTGAGGTCCCTCATATCAACACCCGAGGACGAGTTACTACACCACGTGAACACCACACCACCCGGTGTCTCCATGACCACGTGAGGTCCTTCATATCAACACCCGAGGACGAGTTACTACACCACGTGAACACCTCACCACCCGGTGTCCCCATGACCACGTAAGGTCCCTCATATCAACACCCGAGGACGAGTTACTACACCACGTGAACACCTCACCACCCGGTGTCTCCATGACCACGTGAGGTCCCTCATATCAACACCCGAGGACGAGTTACGACACCACGTGAACACCACACCACCCGGTGTCCCCATGACCACGTGAGGTCCCTCATATCAACACCCGAGGACGAGTTACTACACCACGTGAACACCACACCACCCGGTGTCCCCATGACCACGTGAGGTCCCTCATATCAACACCCGAGGACGAGTTACTACACCAGGTGAACACCTCACCACCCGGTGTCCATGACCACGTGAGGTCCCTCATATCAACACCCGAGGACGAGTTACTACACCAGGTGAACACCTCACCACCCGGTGTCTCCATGACCACGTGAGGTCCCTCATATCAACACCCGAGGACGAGTTACTACACCACGTGAACACCTCACCACCCGGTGTCTCCATGACCACGTGAGGTCCCTCATATCAACACCCGAGGACGAGTTACTACACCAGGTGAACACCTCACCACCTGGTGTCCCCATGACCAGCCCAGGCCCGGGCCATCAACTGTAAACTATAATAACTTGTTTGTTCAATCATTGTTCCTTCTCCTTTCAGTAATGACAGCTTTTGTTAAACGACCCACCCACCCCATGTTAAACGACCCACCCACCCCATGTTAAACGACCCACCCACCCCATGTTAAACGACCCACCCACCCCATGTTAAGCGACCCGCCCACCCCATGTTAAACGACCCACCCACCCCATGTTAAACGACCCACCCACCCCATGTTAAACGACCCGCCCACCCCATGTTAAACGACCCACCCACCCCATGTTAAACGGCCCACCCACCCCATGTTAAACGACCCACCCATCTCATGTTAAACGACCCACCCACCCCATGTTAAACGACCCACCCAGCCCATGTTAAACGATCCACCCAGCCCATGTTAAACGACCCACCCACCCCATGTTAAACGACACACACACACACACACAACATACACGTACACACACACGAGATAGCCAGAGACGAGAGAGGGGGGGGCTGGCACAGGCACCATGGTGAGTGGCACTTGGTCACTGAGGCGGGGAGGGTCGTCCAGAGCCTCACTACCACCCGTCATAAACAACCTCACAAACAAACAAGAAACACAAACAAGAGTAAACACAATTAGTCCAGGGAATGACTCATTAGTAAAGTTAATGACCACTTAACAACCTACAGCTCATAACTCACTTAATAATTACGTTAAGTAGTTACCTGTGGACCATTAACCTAACCTGTTGGCTCACCTGTGGACCATTAACCTAACCTAACCTGTTGGCTCACCTGTGGACCATTAACCTAACCTAACCTGTTGGCTCACCTGTGGACCATTAACCTAACCTAACCTGCTGGCTCACCTGTGGACCATTAACCTAACCTAACCTGTTGGCTCACCTGTGGACCATTAACCTAACCTAACCTGTTGGCTCACCTGTGGACCATTAACCTAACCTGTTGGCTCACCTGTGGACCATTAACCTAACCTAACCTGTTGGCTCACCTGTGGACCATTAACCTAACCTAACCTGTTGGCTCACCTGTGGACCATTAACCTAACCAAACCTGTTGGCTCACCTGTGGACCATTAACCTAACCTAACCTGTTGGCTCACCTGTGGACCATTAACCTAACCTAACCTGTTGGCTTACCTGTGGACCATTAACCTAACCTAACCTGTTGGCTCACCTGTGGACCATTAACCTAACCTAACCTGTTGGCTCACCTGTGGACCATTAACCTAACCTAACCTGTTGGCTCACCTGTGGACCATTAACCTAACCTAACCTGTTGGCTCACCTGTGGACCATTAACCTAACCTAACCTGTTGGCTCACCTGTGGACCATTAACCTAACCTAACCTGTTGGCTCACCTGTGGACCATTAACCTAACCTAACCTGTTGGCTCACCTGTGGACCATTAACCTAACCTGTTGGCTCACCTGTGGACCATTAACCTAACCTAACCTGTTGGCTCACCTGTGGACCATTAACCTAACCTAACCTGTTGGCTCACCTGTGGACCATTAACCTAACCTAACCTGTTGGCTCACCTGTGAACCATTAACCTAACCTAACCTGTTGGCTCACCTGTGGACCATTAACCTAACCTAACCTGTTGGCTCACCTGTGGACCATTAACCTAACCTGTTGGCTCACCTGTGGACCATTAACCTAACCTAACCCGTTGGCTCAGCTGTGGACCATTAACCTAACCTAACCTGTTGGCTCACCTGTGGACCATTAACCTAACCTAACCTGTTGGCTTACCTGTGGACCATTAACCTAACCCAACCTGTTGGCTCACCTGTGGACCATTAACCTAACCTAACCTGTTGGCTCACCTGTGGACCATTAACCTAACCTAACCTGTTGGCTCACCTGTGGACCATTAACCTAACCTAACCTGTTGGCTTACCTGTGGACCATTAACCTAACCTAACCTGTTGGCTCACCTGTGGACCATTAACCTAACCTAACCTGTTGGCTCACCTGTGGACCTTAACCTAACCTAACCTGTTGGCTCACCTGTGGACCATTAACCTAACCTAACCTGTTGGCTCACCTGTGGACCATTAACCTAACCTAACCTGTTGGCTCACCTGTGGACCATTAACCTAACCTAACCTGTTGGCTCACCTGTGGACCATTAACCTAACCTAACCTGTTGGCTTACCTGTGGACCATTAACCTAACCCAACCTGCTGGCTCACCTGTGGACCATTAACCTAACGTAACCTGTTGGCTCACCTGTGGATCATTAACCTAACCTAACCTGTTGGCTCACCTGTGGACCATTAACCTAACCTAACCTGTTGGCTCACCTGTGGACCATTAACCTAACCCAACCTGTTGGCTCACCTGTGGACCATTAACCTAACCTGTTGGCTCACCTGTGGACCATTAACCTAACCTAAACTGTTGGCTCACCTGTGGACCATTAACCTAACCCAACCTGTTGGCTCACCTGTGGACCATTAACCTAACCTAACCTGTTGGCTCACCTGTGGATCATTAACCTAACCTAACCTGTTGGCTCACCTGTGGACCATTAACCTAACCTAAGCTAACCTGTTGGCTCACCTGTGGACCATTAACCTAACCTAACCTGTTGGCTCACCTGTGGACCATTAACCTAACCTAACCTGTTGGCTCACCTGTGGACCATTAACCTAACCTAACCTGTTGGCTCACCTGTGGATCATTAACCTAACCTAACCTGTTGGCTCACCTGTGGACCATTAACCTAACCTAACCTGTTGGCTCACCTGTGGACCATTAACCTAACCTAACCTGTTGGCTCACCTGTGGACCATTAACCTAACCTAACCTGTTGGCTCACCTGTGGATCATTAACCTAACCTAACCTGTTGGCTCACCTGTGGACCATTAACCTAACCTAACCTGTTGGCTCACCTGTGGACCATTAACCTAACCTAACCTGTTGGCTCACCTGTGGACCATTAACCTAACCTAACCTG
>CAUDMG010001877.1:1475000-1500000 GCA_958450375.1 Homarus gammarus
ATTACGACTGGGGCCTATTAGAACTGGGGCCTATTAGGACTGGGCCCTATTACGACTGGGGCCTATTAGGACTGGGGCCTATTAGAACTGGGGCCTATTAGAACTAGGGCCTATTAAGACTGGGGCCTATTATGACTGGGGCCTATTAGAACTGGGGCCTATTAAGACTGGGGCCTATGAAGACTGGGGCCTATTAGAACTGGGGCCTATTAAGACTGGGGCCTATTAAGACTGGGACCTATTAAGACTGGGGCCTATTAAGACTGGGGCCTATTAAGACTGGGGCCTATTAAGACTGGGGCCTATTAAGACTGGGGCCTATTAAGACTGGGGCCTATTAAGACTGGGGCCTATTAAGACTGGGGCCTATTAAGACTGGGGCCTATTAGACTGGGGCCTATTTAGACTGGGGCCTATTAAGACTGGGGCCTATTAAGACTGGGGCCTATTAAGACTGGGGCCTATTAAGACTGGGGCCTATTAAGACTGGGGCCTATTAAGACTGGGGCCTATTAAGACTGGGGCCTATTAAGACTGGGGCCTATTAAGACTGGGGCCTATTAGAACTGGGGCCTATTAGAACTGGGGCCTATTAAGAACTGGGGCCTATTAAGACTGGGGCCTATTAAGACTGGGGCCTATTAAGACTGGGGCCTATTAGAACTGGGGCCTATTAAGACTGGGGCCTATTAAGACTGGGGCCTATTAAGACTGGGGCCTATTAAGACTGGGGCCTATTAAGACTGGGGCCTATTAAGACTGGGGCCTATTAAGACTGGGGCCTATTAAGACTGGGGCCTATTAAGACTGGGGCCTATTAGGACTGGGGCCTATTAAGACTGGGGCCTATTAAGACTGGGGCCTATTAGAACTGGGGCCTATTAAGACTGGGGCCTATTAGACTGGGGCCTATTAAGACTGGGGCCTATTAAGACTGGGGCCTATTAAGACTGGGGCCTATTAGGACTGGGGCCTATTAGGACTGGGGCCTATTAGACTGGGGCCTATTAGAGACTGGGGCCTATTAAGAACTGGGGCCTATTAAGACTGGGGCCTATTAAGACTGGGGCCTATTAGGACTGGGGCCTATTAAGACTGGGGCCTATTAAGACTGGGGCCTATTAGAACTGGGGCCTATTAGAACTGGGGCCTATTAAGACTGGGGCCTATTAAGACTGGGGCCTATTAAGACTGGGGCCTATTAAGACTGGGGCCTATTAGACTGGGGCCTATTAAGACTGGGGCCTATTAAGACTGGGGCCTATTAAGACTGGGGCCTATTAAGACTGGGGCCTATTAGGACTGGGGCCTATTAAGACTGGGGCCTATTAAGACTGGGGCCTATTAAGACTGGGGCCTATTAAGACTGGGGCCTATTAGACTGGGGCCTATTAAGACTGGGGCCTATTAGGACTGGGGCCTATTAGGACTGGGGCCTATTAGGACTGGGGCCTATTAAGACTGGGGCCTATTAGACTGGGGCCTATTAAGACTGGGGCCTATTAGGACTGGGGCCTATTAAGACTGGGGCCTATTAAGACTGGGGCCTATTAGGACTGGGGCCTATTAAGACTGGGGCCTATTAAGACTGGGGCCTATTAAGACTGGGGCCTATTAAGACTGGGGCCTATTAAGACTGGGGCCTATTAAGACTGGGGCCTATTAAGAACTGGGGCCTATTAAGACTGGGGCCTATAAAGACTGGGGCCTATTAAGACTGGGGCCTATTAGAACCGGGGCCTATTAAGACTGGGGCCTATTAAGACTGGGGCCTATTGGGACTGGGGCCTATTAAGACTGGGGCCTATTAAGACTGGGGCCTATTAAGACTGGGGCCTATTAGGACTGGGGCCAATTAAGACTGGGGCCTATTAAGACTGGGGCCTATTAAGACTGGGGCCTATTAAGACTAGGACCTATTAAGACTGGGGCCTATTAAGACTGGGGCCTATTAAGACTGGGGCCTATTAACACTGGGGCCTATTAACACTGGGGCCTATTAACACTGGGGCCTTTAAAGACTGGGGCCTATTAAGACTGGGGCCTATTAAGACTGGGGCCTATTAAGACTGGGGCCTATTAAGACTGGGGTTAGTGACCTCAATCTCCTTTGTCCCTCCGTATTCACTTCCTCCTCCTGCTTCCTGAATTCTTCCCCAAGGTCTTCTTCCTCTTCCTTCCTCTTCTTCCTCTTCCTTCCTCTTCTTCCTCTTCCTTCTTCCTCTTCCCTCCTGCTCCTCTTCTTCCTTCCTGCTCCTCCTCCTGCTCCTCTTCCTGCTCCTCCTCCTCCCCCCCCCCAGCATGGGTCAAACTCCTCTCCTAATCAGAACTTTTTACCAACTAACTATATAATGTTGCTGAACTCTCTCTCTCTCTCTCTCTCTCTCTCTCTCTCTCTCTCTCAGTAGCTTTAGGGACAGAGCGAGAAGAAGAAGATAAGGAAGGGAAGACTGCTCAACACACACACGCACACACACACACACGCACACACACACACACACGCGCGCGCACACACACACACACACACGCGCGCGCACACACACACACGGTGTCTCCATGACCACGTGAGGTCCCTCATATCAACACCTGAGGACGAGTTACTACACCACGTGAACACCACACCACACAGTGTCCCCATGACCACGTGAGGTCCCTCATATCAACACCCGAGGACGAGTTACTACACCAGGTGAACACCTCACCACCTGGTGTCCCCATGACCAGCCCAGGCCCGGGCCATCAACTGTAAACTATAATAACTTGTTTGTTCAATCATTGTTCCTTCTCCTTTCAGTAATGACAGCTTTTGTTAAACGACCCACCCACCCCATGTTAAACGACCCACCCACCCCATGTTAAACGACCCACCCACCCCATGTTAAACGACCCACCCCCCATGTTAAACGACCCACCCACCCCATGTTAAACGACCCACCCACCCCATGTTAAACGACCCACCCACCCCATGTTAAACGACCCACCCACCCCATGTTAAACGACCCACCCACCCCATGTTAAACGGCCCACCCACCCCATGTTAAACGGCCCACCCACCCCATGTTAAACGACCCACCCACCCCATGTTAAACGGCCCACCCACCCCATGTTAAACGGCCCACCCACCCCATGTTAAACGACCCACCCACCCCATGTTAAACGACCCGCCCATCCCATGTTAAACGACCCGCCCAGCCCATGTTAAACGGCCCACCCACCCCATGTTAAACGGCCCGCCCACCCCATGTTAAACGACCCGCCCACCCCATGTTAAACGACCCGCCCACCCCATGTTAAACGACCCGCCCACCCCATGTTAAACGACCCGCCCACCCCTTGTTAAACGACCCCCCACCCCATGTTAAACGACCCGCCCACCCTATGTTAAACGACCCACCCACCCCATGTTAAACGACCCACCCACCCCATGTTAAACGACCCACCCAGCCCATGTTAAACGACCCACCCACCCCATGTTAAACGACCCACCCACCCCATGTTAAACGACCCACCCACCCCATGTTAAACGACCCACCCACACCATGTCTTTGTATGTATGAAGTCATTTTTGTCCAATGTGTATTTTCAGCCTTCAGGCAGAAGAACTTATTAAATAAACCGTTAATTATTATTATTATTATTATTACACACACACACACACACACACACACAGACACACAACACACACACACACACACACATACACACACACATAAACGCACGCACGCACACGCACACACACACACACATACATACACACACACACACACACACACAGCACCCACCCACCCACACACCCACACAGCACCCACCCACCCACACACACACAGCACCCACCCACCCACACACACACACACACACACACACAACACCCACCCACCCACCCACCCACACACACACACACACACACACACACACACAGCACCCACCCACCCACCCACCCACCCACCCACACACACACAGCACCCACCCACCCACACACACACACACACACACACACAGCACCCACCCACCCACACACACACACACACACACACACACACACAACACCCACCCACCCACCCACCCACACACACACACCCACCCACCCACCCACCCACACACACACACACACACACACACAGCACCCACCCACACACACACACACACACACACACAGCACCCACCCACCCACCCACCCACCCACCCACACACACAGCACCCACCCACCCACACACACACACAGCACCCACCCACCCACCCACACACACACACAGCACCCTCCCACACACACACACACACACACACACACACAGCACCCACCCACACACACACACACACACAGCACCCACCCACACACACACACAGCACCCACCCACCCACACACACACACACACACACACACAGCACCCACCCACACACACACACACACACACACACACAGCACCCACCCACACACACACACACACACACACACAGCACCCACCCACCCACCCACCCACCCACCCACACACACAGCACCCACCCACCCACACACACACACAGCACCCACCCACCCACCCACCCACCCACACACACACACAGCACCCACCCACCCACCCACCCACACACACACACAGCACCCACCCACCCACACACACACACAGCACCCACCCAACACCCACCCACCCACCCACCCACCCACACACACAGCACCCACCCACCCACCCACACACACACACAGCACCCACCCACCCAACCACACACACACACAGCACCCACCCACCCACCCACCCACACACACACACACACAGCACCCACCCACCCACCCACACACCCACACACACACACAGCACCCACCCACCCACCCACCCACCCACACACACACACAGCACCCACCCACCCACCCACCCACCCACACACACACACAGCACCCACCCACACACACACACACACCCACACACACACCTCAAAGCTTCAGTAATTAATCTCACCCGTAACATCAATTATTCTCACCTGATCAGCACAACAACACCTGAACAACTGAACTATAACACCTGAACAACTGAACTATAACACCTGAACAACTGTGCTATAACACCTGAACACCTGAACAACTGTACTATAACACCTGAACAACTGAACTATAACACCTGAACAACTGAACTATAACACCTGAACACGTACTACAACACCTGAACAACTGTACTAAACACCGAACACTGACATACACCGAACAACTGTACTATAACACCTGAACAACTGTACTATAACACCTGAACAACTGTACTATAACACCTGAACAACTGAACTATAACACCTCAACAACTGTACTATAACACCTGAACAACTGAACTATAACACCTGAACAACTGTACTATAACACCTCAACAACTGTACTATAACACCTCAACAACTGTACTATAACACCTCAACAACTGTACTATAACACCTGAACAACTGAACTATAACACCTCAACAACTGTACTATAACACCTGAACAACTGTACTATAACACCTCAACAACTGTACTATAACACCTGAACAACTGAACAACTGTACTATAACACCTGAACAACTGTACTATAACACCTGAACAACTGTAATATAACACCTCAACAACTGTACTATAACACCTCAACAACTGTACTATAACACCTGAACAACTGAACTATAACACCTCAACAACTGTACTATAACACCTGAACAACTGTACTATAACACCTGAACAACTGTACTATAACACCTGAACAACTGTACTATAACACCTGAACAACTGAACTATAACACCTCAACAACTGTACTATAACACCTCAACAACTGTACTATAACACCTCAACAACTGAACTATAACACCTGAACAACTGAACTATAACACCTCAACAACTGTACTATAACACCTGAACAACTGTACTATAACACCTCAACAACTGAACTATAACACCTGAACAACTGTACTATAACACCTGAACAACTGTACTATAACACCTGAACAACTGTACTATAACACCTCAACAACTGAACTATAACACCTGAACAACTGAACTATAACACCTCAACAACTGTACTATAACACCTGAACAACTGTACTATAACACCTGAACAACTGAACTATAACACCTCAACAACTGTACTATAACACCTGAACAACTGTACTATAACACCTGAACAACTGTACTATAACACCTGAACAACTGTACTATAACACCTGAACAACTGTACTATAACACCTGAACAACTGAACTATAACACCTCAACAACTGTACTATAACACCTCAACAACTGAACTATAACACCTGAACAACTGAACTATAACACCTGAACAACTGTACTATAACACCTGAACAACTGTACTATAACACCTGAACAACTGAACTATAACACCTGAACAACTGTACTATAACACCTGAACAACTGTACTATAACACCTGAACAACTGTACTATAACACCTGAACAACTGTACTATAACACCTGAACAACTGTACTATAACACCTGAACAACTGTACTATAACACCTGAACAACTGTACTATAACACCTGAACAACTGTACTATAACACCTGAACAACTGAACTATAACACCTGAACAACTGTACTATAACACCTGAACAACTGTACTATAACACCTGAACAACTGTACTATAACACCTGAACAACTGTACTATAACACCTGAACAACTGTACTATAACACCTGAACAACTGAACTATAACACCTGAACAACTGTACTATAACACCTGAACAACTGTACTATAACACCTGAACAACTGTACTATAACACCTGAACAACTGTACTATAACACCTGAACAACTGTACTATAACACCTGAACAACTGTACTATAACACCTGAACAACTGTACTATAACACCTGAACAACTGTACTATATCACTATAACACCTGAACAACTGTACTATAACACCTGAACAACTGTACTATAACACCTGAACAACTGTACTATAACACCTGAACAACTGTACTATAACACCTGAACAACTGTACTATAACACCTGAACAACTGTACTATAACACCTGAACAACTGTACTATAACACCTGAACAACTGTACTATAACACCTGAACAACTGTACTATAACACCTGAACAACTGTACTATAACACCTGAACAACTGTACTATAACACCTGAACAACTGTACTATAACACCTGAACAACTGTACTATAACACCTGAACAACTGTACTATAACACCTGAACAACTGTACTATAACACCTGAACAACTGTACTATAACACCTGAACAACTGTACTATAACACCTGAACAACTGTACTATAACACCTGAACAACTGTACTATAACACCTCAACAACTGTACTATAACACCTGAACAACTGTACTATAACACCTGAACAACTGTACTATAACACCTGAACAACTGTACTATAACACCTGAACAACTGTACTATAACACCTGAACAACTGTACTATAACACCTCAACAACTGTACTATAACACCTGAACAACTGTACTATAACACCTGAACAACTGTACTATAACACCTGAACAACTGTACTATAACACCTGAACAACTGTACTATAACACCTGAACAACTGTACTATAACACCTGAACAACTGTACTATAACACCTGAACAACTGTACTATAACACCTGAACAACTGTACTATAACACCTGAACAACTGTACTATAACACCTGAACAACTGTACTATAACACCTGAACAACTGTACTATAACACCTGAACAACTGTACTATAACACCTGAACAACTGTACTATAACACCTGAACAACTGTACTATAACACCTGAACAACTGTACTATAACACCTGAACAACTGTACTATAACACCTGAACAACTGTACTATAACACCTGAACAACTGTACTATAACACCTGAACAACTGTACTATAACACCTGAACAACTGTACTATAACACCTGAACAACTGTACTATAACACCTGAACAACTGTACTATAACACCTGAACAACTGTACTATAACACCTGAACAACTGTACTATAACACCTGAACAACTGTACTATAACGCCTGAACAACTGTACTATAACACCTGAACAACTGTACTATAACACCTGAACAACTGTACTATAACACCTCAACAACTGTACTATAACACCTGAACAACTGTACTATAACACCTGAACAACTGTACTATAACACCTCAACAACTGTACTATAACACCTGAACAACTGTACTATAACACCTGAACAACTGTACTATAACACCTCAACAACTGTACTATAACACCTGAACAACTGTACTATAACACCTGAACAACTGTACTATAACACCTGAACAACTGTACTATAACACCTCAACAACTGTACTATAACACCTGAACAACTGTACTATAACACCTGAACAACTGTACTATAACACCTGAACAACTGTACTATAACACCTGAACAACTGTACTATAACACCTGAACAACTGTACTATAACACCTGAACAACTGTACTATAACACCTGAACAACTGTACTATAACACCTGAACAACTGTACTATAACACCTGAACAACTGTACTATAACACCTCAACAACTGTACTATAACACCTCAACAACTGTACTATAACACCTCAACAACTGTACTATAACACCTCAACAACTGTACTATAACACCTCAACAACTGTACTATAACACCTGAACAACTGTACTATAACACCTGAACAACTGTACTATAACACCAGAACAACTGTACTATAACACCTGAACAACTGTACTATAACACCTGAACAACTGTACTATAACACCTGAACAACTGTACTATAACACCTGAACAACTGTACTATAACACCTGAACAACTGTACTATAACACCTCAACAACTGTACTATAACACCTCAACAACTGTACTATAACACCTGAACAACTGTACTATAACACCTGAACAACTGTACTATAACACCTGAACAACTGTACTATAACACCTGAACAACTGTACTATAACACCTGAACAACTGTACTATAACACCTGAACAACTGTACTATAACACCTGAACAACTGTACTATAACACCTCAACAACTGTACTATAACACCTGAACAACTGTACTATAACACCTCAACAACTGTACTATAACACCTGAACAACTGTACTATAACACCTGAACAACTGTACTATAACACCTGAACAACTGTACTATAACACCTGAACAACTGTACTATAACACCTCAACAACTGTACTATAACACCTCAACAACTGTACTATAACACCTGAACAACTGTACTATAACACCTGAACAACTGTACTATAACACCTCAACAACTGTACTATAACACCTCAACAACTGTACTATAACACCTGAACAACTGAACTATAACACCTGAACAACTGTACTATAACACCTGAACAACTGTACTATAACACCTGAACAACTGTACTATAACACCTCAACAACTGTACTATAACACCTGAACAACTGTACTATAACACCTCAACAACTGTACTATAACACCTGAACAACTGTACTATAACACCTCAACAACTGTACTATAACACCTCAACAACTGTACTATAACACCTGAACAACTGTACTATAACACCTCAACAACTGTACTATAACACCTGAACAACTGTACTATAACACCTCAACAACTGTACTATAACACCAGAACAACTGTACTATAACACCTGAACAACTGTACTATAACACCTCAACAACTGTACTATAACACCTGAACAACTGTACTATAACACCTGAACAACTGTACTATAACACCTCAACAACTGTACTATAACACCTCAACAACTGTACTATAACACCAGAACAACTGTACTATAACACCTGAACAACTGTACTATAACACCAAGATGAACAACAATAACAAAACGAAGTATAAAAAAATATTCATATAAAATAACAATAACAATTACTGTCAATAACAATTCAATAACAAAAATCAATGTATTTCGTTATGTTATGTTATGATTTTGTATATAACATTCACAAATTTTACAGAACATAACAATTGGAATTGGGAACACACAAACACACACTCTTTGTTTACTAATGTAACTTACCTGCCTCTATTAATTACTCTCTGAAGAATCACCAACACACACACGTACCTGCAAGAACAAAAACATAACATAAGAACAAAAGAACACTTAACAACCTTACTAACACCATATACTTATACACTTAAAAGTATCCTCAGCACATAGACTTATCTGATGGGAGTGTGAGAGGTGTGTGTGACAAGTGTGGAGGCGAGTAATGACTGCTGACCAAGAAGGACAACTGATATACCAAGACACAAAACAGTGACTCTGGTTAATATTAGTTTCGTTTTACCCCACCACTAAAAGATGGCGTTGATCACCTTGTGACTACTATTACTACTACTCCTGCAACTACTACTACTTTTTTCTTTTTTATTTAAACGTGGCCTCCAGCCTCCCCCAATACCTACACCTTCGCCGCAATTATATAACCTTAAAATGAAAAATCCTAATACATAAGTAGGTATCCTAGTTGTGTTGAGTTAGTTGAGCCGCAGATCTACGCGGCATTCAGTGACTGTTGCCTCATAGTCAGTATCTGCAGCTGTTGTCGGCTTTGGGGCCGATGCTCTCGTTCCCCAGAGACAGAGCAAAGCAGACCAAAGAGAAGGACAGTCGACATCTCATCCAGGCTGTAACATAACTTGTGGGCTGCTGCTTCTGTTCGGAGATCACCTCCGCGAGTCTGGCATAGAAACATCTTGCACTTGGGCCCATCCCACCAGAGGTTGTGAGCACTAGAGGAGTGAAGCTGCCTTGATCAACGTTCTCAATTCTCTCCCCATATGCCCTTCTCTTGTCGTTCTCGTTCCTCCTGTGTGCAGCATCGAGAGCTAGGTTACGGTGACATGCGGCCATGGAATAAAAAATCCTGATGTCGAAGAAAGCTCGCTGTCCCTGTGTCCAGAATCCTCGAGCACTGACGTCCACACGGGCTTCGTTAGATGTGTTTGAAGTCTTATGTTGGAAGATCTCACCGTCCAAAGGAAGGAGGGTCGGTTCTACCATGACATCCCGGCAGATTTCCTTCAGCATATTTGCTGTGAGGTCCCTTACTTCGTCATGCCTCATGCATATGAAGCCCCCTTTCTTGCACACCATGGCGTGATCAACGCCATAGGAAGAGCCACACACGCATTGGGAGGGCAAACCTTCTACTGGCCTACCGTACCTTAGAGCAATGGCATCTGTAAATTCTTGTTTATTGAGAATGAAACCATTTGCCCTTATCGGTAACGTAGTTAACCAGTTCGAGGCGCCCACCTCCTGGGCTATAGCTACTTTTTTTTTCAAACTTTCTGGTACCTGCAGCAACAGTTGCTGCAGCTTATCATTTTGGCAGTGCTGTCGATCTGTCGTAATGGACCTACGAATCTTGTTTACTTCACTGGTATCCACCGCCCCTGTTGCGTTCTGGGCTATTATGTGGTCCGTGAGGGCTGCCGTGAACTTAAGTGAATTTTGATGTTCAGTGTCAGCAATCTCCTCTGGATTTGTTAGTCCCATCCATCCCAGTCTTGATGGAAGTGCAAGAAGTGTTCTTTCTGCTGGTGTTAAGTCAGGGTGTTTCACTAGTTTGGGAATGAACTTGACACTGATTGCTTCTTCCAGAGGGTGGAGGAGGGGTCCGATCTCAGGGATGGTACGCATCAGGTAGTTCCAGCGATGCTTGACTCCATGGGTGAATGTAGCATAATAATAATAATCATAATAATAATGTGTAAGAGTATAAAAATATGAATAATATAACACTGAACAATAAACAACATATTGAACAAGTTTTAGAACAATGAACAACACAATGAACAATACACAATTGTACCATGAACAATAACACACAAATGACTCACTAAAACTGACCTTTCATCACCTGCCACAGGAGCTACTATTTAAATCTGTTCAAATCACAATGTTCGCCAGGGTGGGAGAAGGTTCGCCAGGGTAGGAGAAGATTAGCCAGGGTGGGAGAAGGTTCGCCAGGGTAGGAGAAGGTTCGGCAGGGTAGGAGAAGGTTAGCAAGGGTGGGAGAAGGTTCGCCAGGGTGGGAGAAGGTTCGCCAGGGTGGTAGAAGGTTCGCCAGGGTGGGAGAAGGTTCGCCAGGGTGGGAGAAGGTTCACCAGGGTGGGAGAAGGTTCGCCAGGGTGGGAGAAGGTTCGCCAGGGTGGGAAAATGTTCGCCAGGGTGGGAGAAGGTTCGCCAGGGTGGGAGAAGGTTCACCAGGGTGGGAGAAGGTTCGCCAGGGTGGGAGAAGGTTCGCCAGGGTGGGAGAAGATGAGAATGAAAGTAGGAGAGTAAGGATGAGAGAGAGAGAGAGAGAGAGAGAGAGAGAGAGAGAGAGAGAGAGAGAGAGAGAGAGAGAGAGAGAGAGAGAGAGAGAGGAGGTGACAATTATGAAGATTAGAAATAAGAAAGCAGGTGGTAAATGAGGGAGACAGCGAGGGGAGTTGAACGTGTAATAGGAGGAAGAGGGGAAGGAGGAGGGGAGAGAAGTAATAAAGAAGAGGGGGAGAAGGAAGAAGAAGAAGGGAAGACAGACGCAGTAAAGATAAGAGAGAGAGAGAGAGAGAGAGAGAGAGAGAGAGAGAGAGAGAGAGAGAGAGAGAGAGAGGTTAGGTTAGGTTAGGTTTCTCTCCCCTTCCCTACCTCTCCCTCCTCCCTTCGTCATTATTCACTCTCGTCTCTCTCTCTTTCCTTTGTTCTGCCGTCTCTTGCTTTCCATAATTTGACACACACACACACACACACACACACATACATATCAACATTACCATCAATCACCATCCACCACCATCAACATTACCATCAACCACCATCCACCACCATCAACATTACCACCAACCACCATCCACCACCACCAACCACCATCCACCACCACCAACCACCATCCACCACCACCAACCACCATCCACCACCACCAACCACCATCCACCACCATCAACATTACCACCAACCACCATCCACCACCACCAACCACCACCACCAACCACTATCCACCACCATCAACATTACCACCAACCACCATCCACCACCATCAACCACCATCCACCACCATCAACATTACCATCAACCACCACCCACCACCATCAACATTACCACCAACCACCATCCACCACCACCAACCACCATCCACCACCATCAACAATACCACCAACCACCATCCACCACCACCAACCACCATCCACCACCACCAATCACCATCCACCACCATCAACATTACCACCAACCACCACCCACCACCATCAACATTACCACCAACCACCATCCACCACCATCAACCACCATCCACCACCACCACAAGTCTTTGCTATCTAAACTTCCCTCTTATGGTTTCTCTCCCCCACTTTGTTCTCTCATCTCTAGCTTCCTTGAGAACCGATCCATGGCAGTTGTTGTCGAGGGATCTCTCTCTCTCTCTCTCTCTACCAGTAGTGGTGTCCCACAGGGTTCTGATCTTTCACCTACTCTCTTCCTTCTTCTTATCAATGATTTACTTCACACTACAACTAATTCTATCCATTCTTACGCCGATGATTCTACTCTTCACTCTTCTTCACATTTTCCCCTTCCTCCTAACTCTCAAACTAGATCTGTTTCTAGAGCTGATATCATTACATCTATCAATGTGGATCTGTGCAGCATCTCCTAATGGGGAGGTACAAACTTGGTTAAATTCAAGAGTAATGAAACTCAGTATTTACCAATTCTAAAACAGATATGCTAGGCCTCACCATTTCCTCTAATATGTCATGGAAGCCACACATCCTCAACATTGCTAAAGCTGCCTACCGATAGCTGGGAATGCTGTACAGATGCCGTAGCTACTTCACTCCTGAGCAGTTGCTTCAAGTATATAAGGGATTCATTCGTCCTAACTTGGAGTACTGCTCTCATATCTGGGGTGGCTCTTCAGCTGTTAGATAGGGTGGAATCAAAGGCATTTCGTCTTATTAACTCTCCTCCTTTAGTCGACAATCTCTCTCCCCTTTCTCTTCACCACAATGTTGCTTCACTCTCTCTCTTTTACAGGTACTTTAACGGGCAATGTTCGATGGACTTGGCATCCTGTGTACCGCCGGCAAGGCCGTGGGCTCGTAACACACGTCTTGCCCGCGGTGCCCACCGTTTCTCTGTGGGTGTCGGTCACACGAGAATAACCCGTTACAGTACCTCCTTCTTTCCTCACACAGCCAAACTGTGGAATGCTCTGCCTTCTTCTGTGTTTCTACACTCATACAATCTGTCTCACTTAAAAAGGCATCTTCGTGGTGTAACCATCAACCAGCACCATCAACATAACCAACCACCATCCAACCAGCACTATTAACCACCATTCACCCAACCAACAGCCACCATCGCAATCACCATCAAAAAACACCATCAACATAACCAACCACCATCAACACCACCATCAACATCACCATCAACCACCACTATCAACCACCATTTAACGAAGCAAGTGCCAGAGGTACGGTCCGTACCCGTGTCTACAGCTGTAGGGAGCTGAAATTATCTACAGAGTTACACGTATATCGAGCAGTGGTCCTCCCCACCCTGCTATATGGCAGTGAGACATGGGTCACATACAGGAGGCACCTCAAGGAGCAGTAGTCCTCCCCACCCTGCTATATGACAGTGAGACATGGGTCACATGCAGGAGGCACCTCAAGGAGCAGTGGTCCTCCCCACCCTGCTATATGGCAGTGAGACATGGGTCACATACAGGAGGCACCTCAAGGAGCAGTGGTCCTCCCCACCCTGCTATATGGCAGCGAGACATGGGTCACATACAGGAGGCACCTCATGGCACTTGAAAACTTTCACCAGCGTAGTCTACGTTCCATCCTCAGAGTTCGCTGGGAAGACAAGAGAACAAATGCCAGTATTCTTGCTGACACCAACTGTAGGAGCATCGAGGCTACCATTATCCATGAACAACTACGCTGGACTGGCCATGTTACCCTCATGGACGACAGTAGACTGCCAAAGCAGCTACTTTACAGTCACCTAACGAATAGTAAACGTAACGCTGGCGGGCAACTGAAGAGGTATAAGGATAGTCTTAAGACAAACCTGAAAAGGTGCCAAATGGACCCCCTCACCTGGGAGACGATTACTCCACACCGTAACGCTTGGAGGAGCACCACACGAGGTGTCAATACTTTCGCCAGAAAGACGCTGCCGCCGCCCCTCCCGCACTAGATGTAGCCCCCCCACACGTGCAACATCTGTGGACGACTCTGCCGGTCCCGTATCGGCCTCTTTAGTCACCTCAGAACTCACCAACCTACTGTAGGTGACATCCTTAATAACTCATATCATTGTATCATAGCTGGATGATCGTCAGCCTCGATTACCAGTGACGGCAAAGTAGTAGTAGTAGTAGTGTGTGTGTGTGTGTGTGTGTGTGTGTGTGTGTGTGTATATATATATGTGTGTGTGTATGTATGTGTGTACAGTAGATGACAGCAGCTATACACACCAAAACACACATCAACGTAACCTAACATAACCTACCCATAATTATAACACCCAAACATTTAAAACATTATGTAACAACCCTGAACCATATGAGAACAAAGTGGAACAATGAACACAATGAGCACTTCAGGTGAACAATGAACACTTCCTTATGTACTTTGAACATAAGGAGCCAAGGACAATGCTGGGCAGGTGAGAGGAAGGACATAATTAAGGTGTGCCGTATGTGAGTCTGGTCGGTCAAGGTTATATACAAATAGACCTACATACACACACAAACACCTCCAGTACATACACGTCAGAACGTACACGTATACACATAAACATACATAAACACACATACGCACATACATATACAAACACCTACATACACGTCATCAGAAAGTGTACACATACACATAAACATACATATACACAGGCATATGCACATATGACTGTAAAACATGAATCTATACATATATATATATATATAATCAACGACCTCACCAGCAAGGAATCGAACCCTCGACCTACTGGGTGTGACTAGGGAACGCTTACCGGCTAGGCCACAAGGACACTAAAAGCAGTTCTAGACTCGTTATATTTCACACAAAGCCTGTTCATCGAGCTGATGGCGCCGTGAACCTCATTGGGAAACTGCCCGTGCCTCGTATGTGGTGTCAGTAGCATTTTACCGAATCCAGCTGGTATGAAACGCGAGGTACATATATATACTTCATTTTTAGTCCATTTAACACGCGGACTTTGAACATACAATCAACGACCTCACCAGCAAGGAATCGAACCCTCGACCTACTGGGTCGTTCCCTAGTCACACCCAGTAGGTCGAGGGTTCGATTCCTTGCTGGTGAGGTCGTTGATTGTATGTTCAAAGTCCGCGTGTTAAATGGACTAAAAATGAAGTATATATATGTACCTCGCGTTTCATACCAGCTGGATTCGGTAAAATGCTACTGACACCACATACGAGGCACGGGCAGTTTCCCAATGAGGTTCACGGCGCCATCAGCTCGATGAACAGGCTTTGTGTGAAATATAACGAGTCTAGAACTGCTTTTAGTGTCCTTGTGGCCTAGCCGGTAAGCGTTCCCTAGTCACACCCAGTAGGTCGAGGGTTCGATTCCTTGCTGGTGAGGTCGTTGATTGTATGTTCAAAGTCCGCGTGTTAAATGGACTAAAAATGAAGTATATATATGTACCTCGCGTTTCATACCAGCTGGATTCGGTAAAATGCTACTGACACCACATACGAGGCACGGGCAGTTTCCCAATGAGGTTCACGGCGCCATCAGCTCGATGAACAGGCTTTGTGTGAAATATAACGAGTCTAGAACTGCTTTTAGTGTCCTTGTGGCCTAGCCGGTAAGCGTTCCCTAGTCACACCCAGTAGGTCGAGGGTTCGATTCCTTGCTGGTGAGGTCGTTGATTGTATGTTCAAAGTCCGCGTGTTAAATGGACTAAAAATGAAGTATATATATATATATATATATATATATATATATATATATATATATGTAGTAGCAGATTCATTCGCTAGGCCACGGTAGGACCCCATCCCCCAGGAGGCTCCACATTGTCTCACTGTTCAGTCCACAAAACTTCTTCTTCCATCAATAGTTCATTAACGGTGTATGCAAGTTCCACCATGTTTTTCACTACAACGGTACAACAAAGTATATTTTTTTGCATTAAACTGTTATTATTTTATTGTCTAATCATCACTACATATAACACCACCCATCATCACTACATATAACACCACCCATCATCACTACATATAACACCATCCATCATCACTACATATAACACCATCAATCATCACTACATATAACACCATCCATCATCACTACAAATAACACCATCCATCATCACTACATATAACACCATCCATCATCACTACAAATAACACCATCCATCATCACTACATATAACACCATCCATCATCACTACATATAACACCATCCATCATCACTACATATAACACCATCCATCATCACTACATATAACACCATCCATCATCACTACATATAACACCATCCATCATCACTACATATAACACCATCCATCATCACTACATATAACACCATCCATCATCACTACATATAACACCACCCGTCATCACTACATATAACACCATCCATCATCACTACATATAACACCACCCATCATCACTACATATAACACCATCCATCATCACTACATATAACACCATCCATCATCACTACATATAACACCATCCATCATCACTACAGATCGGTAAAGAAGTTTCCAAGATTTTCGTGCAGACACACAAACAGACAGAGATACTTCTTTATATATATATATATATATATATATATATATATTATATATATATATATATATATATATATATATATATATATATATATATATATATATATATATATATATGCAAGTAAATCACTGTAGTTGCGCGTGATCTAGGTTTATGCTGATAACCACAAGGAAAGAAGAAAACACGAAGTTCCCAAGCGCTTTCGTGTAATTCACATCTTCAGGGGTGAGTACAGACTAAGGAGAAATACTTGACAAGGCTAATATATACAGTAGAGGTGAGTGACATCAAGTCCCTAGGGGACCGTAGGTGTCCACAATAGTTCGGTCATTAGGCAGTGACCCTTACTAATCGTCATAAGCACAGCAGGTGTCCTTAGTCAGGTCATAGGGGTAAGATGACCCAACCTTCTCACCTGGTTACAAATCTTCTTAATTACATAATTATCCAGTTTGTACAAACCATTACTCAAATTCAGTTGGCGAATTCGTTATGGTTAATGAGACTGGGTTCTATAATGTTCCTTCTGCCAATTGAATTACAAGGTAACACTGAGGAGGCATTACCCCAGTCAATGCCTATGACCATTATCAGTCTTGTTATTATTATTATGACCATTAATATTTTATTTTACTTTTTATTATAAATTTTATTTACTATGAATTATTATTATTATTATTATTATTATTATTATTATTATTATTATTATTATTATTATTATTATTATTATTACATTTCCCCCCCACCAGGTCCCGATGTGGGTCAGTGACCTGTGCCCCGGGTATGCTAATCCCCGTAAGAAAAAAAGAATAAAAAACAAGTGTGAACCCCATCCTGAGCTCAGAATTAACGTCCCAGATAATCTTAAACAGCACTTCAAGGCCTACACCACAGATGGTATGCTGGATATACACCTGGGTTAGTGGATGAATTTTGCTGTGCTCTTGTAAATGTCATTACCACATATTATACCACCTGGATTAAGTCAAGGAGGAAGGGGGGTAGCACTAAACCACCTCTGTGGACACCTGACCCCATCCTCACCTAAGGGGGAGAGAAGGTACAACAGCTTGCCAACACTTATAAGCAAAATAAAACTAGTGATAACCTCTTGGCATTCCTCAAAGCTAGCAGAGCATTTAGTGAACTCAAAGGTCAGGTGAGAAACACTCTAGCAGAAGTGTGGAACAAAATTAGAGCCATTACCAAGTCACCCACCCCAGTCCAGCTTCATCACAGCCCTGCAGAATATGCTGACATGCTATTAGACCAATGGTCTAGTGTGTCACAAATCACTTCCCTGCCTCCTGACATACAACAATATCTTAACACCACACACATTAACAGGGGTTTCAATATTGAAATAGCCTGTTCCTCACCGACCAGTTTCCTATAACGCACCACGAACTAACAACAGCATTAATAAAAGGTAAATCATCCTCCCCTTGTGAGGATGGCATAACCTATAACACCCCGAGATTGTTAAATGAGGTCCCTAACCATCCACTGCTTGACCTGTATCAAATGAGCCTCACACAGGGTATTCTGCCTAAGACATGGACTCATGGAAACATAGTACCAACCCCTAAAGCTAACTCTCCAAACCTCAGGCCCATTTCACTCACATCCTGTATGTGTAAAGTCCTTGAAAGAGTTGTTCTCAACCGTCTCATGTTTCAAGTCAAAGACAAACTGGCCCCTAATCTGTACGGGTTTATGCCCGGGCTCAGCACACAGACATCTTTGCAGAATATCTTGTTCACTCAAAAGATAAGACACAAACAGCCTTCATAGACCTTAAATCAGCCTTTGGTGTAGCTGATACACTCATTATACTTGAGCAACTAGATAATTTTAGCATCCAAGGTAACCTCCTGTCATGGATAAAGGGTATCTGGTTGAGATGTCGACTGTCCTTCTCTCTCCTTAGGTCGGCTTTGCTTTACCTCAGGGGAACGAGACCATCGGCCCCAAAGCCGACAACAGCTGCAGATACTGACTACGAGGCTACAGTCACTGAATGCCGCATGGATCTGCGGCTCAACTAACTCAACACAGCTAGGATAGCTACTTATGTATTAGGATATTTAATATTAAGGTAAATAAATGGTGGCGAAGGTGTGGCTATTGGGGGAGGCTGTAGTAATAGTAGTAGTAGTAGTAGTGTCGTGATAGTAGTACAGGTGATTCAAATGTTACGTTACATATAGATTACATTTATTACACATAAATTACATAACACATATACAGACTTTACAACAGATGCACAAAATGTTTGTTAATGATGAGTAATGAAGACACAACACTACTGGACACACCAGGGCCTTGTGGGACACACCAGGGCCTTGTGGGACACACCAGGGCCTTGACGGACACACCAGGGCCTTGACGGGAAAAGAAAAAAACACAACCAGGGCCTGGGAGGGACACACAGGGCCTATGAGGACACACAGAGGCCTGGACGGGACCACACCAGAGGCCTGAGAGGGGACACACCAGGGCCTTGTGGGACACACCAGGGCCTTGAGGGACACACCAGGGCCTTGAGGGACACACCAGGGCCTAGAGGGACACACCAGGGCCTTGAGGGACACACCAGGGCCTTGACGGACACCCCAGGGCCTTGAGGGACACACCAGGGCCTTGTGGGACACACCAGGGCCTTGTGGGACACACCAGGGCCTTGAGGGACACACCAGGGCCTTGAGGGACACACCAGGGCCTTGAGGGACACACCAGGGCCTTGACGGACACACCAGGGCCTTGACGGACACACCAGGGCCTTGACGGACACACCAGGGCCTTGAGGGACACACCAGGGCCTTGTGGGACACACCAGGGCCTTGTGGGACACACCAGTATTACCAACTGTTGGAGGCAAGAAAGGTTCCAACACTGTCACTTCTTACGATAGTCATGTAGTAGTAGTGTCGTGGTGGTAGTGTACGCCGAACCTCCTTATGAGAAGGTGAGGCAGGTTGTACAGGGCAGGCTAAGGGGGCACAGGCACGGTCACGGCGTTAAAGGGACGGTCAAGGCACGGTCACGGACGGGGCGTATATACAGGGTAGGTAACGGAGGGTTACGGGGGTTATATCGGGTTAATCGGGCTCTAGTCGGAAAGTTTTAAAACATGCAATTGTGCTTTTTTTGACAACAGGATATTGTTTCATAAATCATCATTTTTAAGCTCTAGAGCCATGATAGCGATAGCTTGGATGATAAGAGTGTATCTCTTTCATATTATATCATGTTTTGGATTAGTAAATAGAGTTTACTTTATATGCGCTGCAGTCTATACTATATTATGCGACTGAGAATACGTTACACTTAATTCACCTGTAAGCGTCCTCAACGCTGCGATACTCTTCTAAATAATAGAAACTTTTGATGTAATAAGTGTGACTCTTAACAGTGTGATTGTACAGTGACGTGTGGCTCACGCACTAATTTTTGATATGCGTGATGTCTCCGATCTGGTTGTGTGTTAATACTGATAAGATGCACACCTGATTCCGACTGTCTCCGCCATCATGATACATTTCATGTACACGCCCCTTTGCAGCGGTACACACATGTATACTGTCGGCTCGGTTAAAAGTACCGCGATACCCTTCCCCCCCTTCATCTCGCCCCTCTTCCCCCCTCCCTTTCTCCCTCCCTCCATGGCCTCCCCAGCTGCCGGTCTTATTTCCAGATTGACGCTCAGCTCCATCGCTCAGGGTCCGATTTAATCCACCATCCTCTCTGACCTGTTAATGAGCAACAATCACCACTAGACAGTTATCTTACCTTTCGTGACAACCCTTATCGATCCACATCTTGATCGCACGATACTATCCCGTTGCCGTGCGACCAGAGTCGGAGGCTACTGAGACTATGAACCTCACGAGGCTCGGACATTTATGCTTTAGCGACAGATAGGGTTGAACCAATTCATCGACACCGAGTATCGGCGCTGTGTCCTGATAGCGACCCCTCGGGACACACTGCACGCAACGATACCTATGCCGTTATCATACCTCCCGTATACTTTGGAGGCAGCACACGCGCCCTGCAGGTTATTTAGATACCGTGCTAAAACTTAATCGCCACATTATTAGTGTAACCAACGCGCATCCGCTGGTACCTTAGACTGGACTCATACATGGGTTGTCGGGTCCACCGACACTGTCGACCGAGGATACCGACACTGAGGGCGGACTCGTGGGTCAGGTCCAACTTGCCCATCCCAGAGTCTACCAGCAACTGACAAGATTCCTAGTTGATGGTGGCGTTAAGGTGCTGTGAGTCCGTCAAGCAGACACGAATAGTTTTCATTTCACAAACAGGGAAGTTACTGGTCTGAGGCGCAGGATCCAGATAAAACCTAACGGTGTTCTTGGGGAGGTCCTCTAGTTCCCAACACCATCTACGGACACAAGGGCCACATGTAAAAAAGTCTTTAATTTTAGAGAAACAGCTTTACTTAGCCAACCTTGCACTCCGACGAACACCTGGTGCCGGAACAACACGGGAGCGAAGGCGCAATGGACCGCGCTCTGTCTTGCGGGGGAACTTCATAGCTTTTGTTACTTCTCTCGTAAACTATAATGTTTGGCTTACTCTAACGACTTAATACTTGAATATTTATAGTAAGAGCTATGTATGTGTGTGTGTGTACAGTAGTAGTAGTAGTAGTGAAGATGTGTGAAGTAGTAGTAGTAGTAGTAGTCTCGTGGTAGTAGTGAAGATGTGTGGTAGTAGTAGTAGTAGTCTCGTGATAGTAGTGAAGATGTGTGGTAGTAGTAGTAGTAGTAGTCTCGTGGTAGTAGTGAAGATGTGTGGTAGTAGTAGTAGTAGTCTCGTGATAGTAGTGAAGATGTGTGGTAGAAGTAGTAGTAGTCTCGTGGTAGTAGTGAAGATGTGTGGTAGTAGTAGTAGTAGTCTCGTGGTAGTAGTGAAGATGTGTGGTAGTAGTAGCAGTAGTCTCGTGATAGTAGTGAAGATGTGTGGTAGTAGTAGTAGTAGTCTCGTGGTAGTAGTGAAGATGTGTGGTAGTAGTAGTAGTAGTAGTAGTCTCGTGATAGTAGTGAAGATGTGTGGTAGTAGTAGTAGTAGTCTCGTGGTAGTAGTGAAGATGTGTGGTCGTAGTAGTAGTAGTAGTCTCGTGATAGTAGTAAAGATGTGTGGTAGTAGTAGTCTCGTGATAGTAGTGAAGATGTGTGGTAGTAGTAGCAGTAGTCTCGTGATAGTAGTGAAGATGTGTGGTAGTAGTAGTAGTAGTCTCGTGGTAGTAGTGAAGATGTGTGGTAGTAGTAGTAGTAGTAGTCTCGTGATAGTAGTGAAGATGTGTGGTAGTAGTAGTAGTAGTAGTCTCGTGATAGTAGTGAAGATGTGTGGTAGTAGTAGTAGTAGTAGTCTCGTGATAGTAGTGAAGATGTGTGGTAGTAGTAGTCTCGTGATAGTAGTGAAGATGTGTGGTAGTAGTAGCAGTAGTCTCGTGATAGTAGTGAAGATGTGTGGTAGTAGTAGTAGTAGTCTCGTGGTAGTAGTGAAGATGTGTGGTAGTAGTAGTAGTAGTAGTAGTCTCGTGATAGTAGTAAAGATGTGTGGTAGTAGTAGTAGTAGTAGTCTCGTGATAGTAGTGAAGATGTGTGGTAGTAGTAGTAGTAGTAGTAGTCTCGTGATAGTAGTGAAGATGTGTGGTAGTAGTAGTAGTAGTAGTCTCGTGATAGTAGTGAAGATGTGTGGTAGTAGTAGTAGTAGTAGTCTCGTGATAGTAGTGAAGATGTGTGGTAGTAGTAGTAGTAGTAGTCTCGTGATAGTAGTGAAGATGTGTGGTAGTAGTAGTCTCGTGGTAGTAGTGAAGATGTGTGGTAGTAGTAGTCTCGTGATAGTAGTGAAGATGTGTAGTAGTAGTAGTCTCGTGGTAGTAGTGAAGATGTGTGGTAGTAGTAGTCTCGTGGTAGTAGTGAAGATGTGTGGTAGTAGTAGTAGTAGTAGTCTCGTGGTAGTAGTGAAGATGTGTGGTAGTAGTAGTCTCGTGGTAGTAGTGAAGATGTGTGGTAGTAGTAGTAGTAAAGGAATCCTTCAGACCTCTACATAGTAAACAACAAGGCTCTACGAGGTGATACCATCCTACAGTCGACTGAGGGAACAACACAGGGGGACCCCTTTGCAATGGCAATGTATGCAATAGGCCTATCAGTGCTCCAACAAGAAATAAAGTATGAAATAACTGGGGTCAAACAAGTGGCATATGCTGATGACCTCACAGGAGCAGGAAAAGTGGAGGACATCAAAAAGTGGTGGGACCTGGTAACATCGCGAGGTCCACAAATAGGGTACCACCCAAACGCCAGCAAGTCCTTCCTCATCGTGAAGCCAGAACATTATGAACGGGCATTGGAGGTTTTTGGCGGAAGTGAGGTCAAAATAACTAAGGACGGCCAAAGACATCTAGGCGCAGTAATTGGCACGACGGACTTCAAGACAGAGTACGTAGCGGGAAGGGTGAATGAGTGGGTTAGCGAAATCCAAACTCTATCGGAGATTGCTAACACAGAGCCACATGCGGCCTTTGCAGCATTCACCCATGGAGTCAAGCATCGTTGGAACTACCTGATGCGTACCATCCCTGAGATCCGACCCCTCCTCCACCCTTTGGAAGAAGCAATCAGTGTCAACTCATTCCCAAACTAGTGAAACACCACGACTTAACCCCAGCAGAAAGAACACTTCTTGTACTTCCACCAAGACTGGGAAGGATGGGACTAACTAATCCAGAGGAGATTGCTGACTCTGAACATCAAAAATCACTTAAGCTCACGGCAGCCCTCACTGACCACATAACAGCCCAGGACGCAACAGGGGAAGTGGACACCAGCGAAGTAAATAAGATCCGTAGGTCCATTACAACAGATCGGCAGCACCACCAAAATGACATGTTGCAGCAACTATTGCTGCAGGTTCCAGAAAATTTGACAAAAATAGTAGCTATAGCGCAGGAGGTGGGCGCCTCGAACTGGTTAACTACGTTACCGATAAGGGCAAATGGTTTCAGCCTTAACAAACAAGAATTTACAGATGCCATTGCTCTAAGGTACGGTTGGCCAGTAGATGGTTTGCCCTCCCAATGCGTGTGTGGCTCTTCCTATGATGGCGATCACGCCATGGTCTGCAAGAAGGGGGGCTTCATATGCATGAGGCATGACGAGGTAAGGGATCTCACAGCAAATATGTTGAAGGAAATCTGCCGGGACGTCATGGTAGAACCGACCCTCCTTCCATT
>CAUDMG010001877.1:1502500-1522500 GCA_958450375.1 Homarus gammarus
AGAAGAAGAAGAAGAAGAAGAAGAAGAAGAAGAAAGAAGAAGAAGAATTTCCCTTCCTCAAAAACCTCTCTCTCTCTCTCTCTCTCTCTCTCTCTCTCTCTCTCTCTCTCTCTCCTTGTCTCTCCCCCTCTGTCTCTCTCTCTCTCGCTATCTCTTCCAGGTCGCCTACCACAGTTCTCTCAGGTCATTTCCAACGCTTCATGTCTCTTCCATCTCGTCTCACTATCCCCCTCATCTCACCACGCATGGTTGGTCCTACAGCTGCTCAGTCTACCTAAACCACTATCTAAAAATACAACACTGGCTCTAAAATCATACAATAGGGCTTTAAATACATGACTATACCCTTAAAATATACAAAATAATACACCAAAAATACATTACCTATCAAATATATTATCATGGGTCAAAATATATAAGATGTAGTACCTTTAAAATGTTAATTAAATAGCGACGTTTCTCAGGTGTGTGTATCCAGGTGAATTACTCATTAATTAAGGTATTGGCAGTCTAGATCAACACCTGAGGGCTATTATTATTATTATTGTTATTGTTATTGTTATTATTATTATTATTATTATTATTATTATTATTATTATTACTATTATTATTACTATTATTATTACTATTATTATTATTATTATTATTACTATTATTATTACTATTATTATTATTATTATTACTATTATTATTACTATTATTATTATTATTATTACTATTATTATGACTATTATTATTACTATTATTATTACTATTATTATTATTATTATACTATTATTATTACTATTATTATTATTATTATTGCATTTCCACAGGTTTGAAGGTAGGTTAGGTTAGGTTAGGTTAAGTTAGCTTAGGTTAAGTTAGGTTAGGTTAGGTTAGGTTAGGTTAGGTTAGGTTAGGTCAGGTTAAGTTAGGTTAGGTTAAGGTGTCTAATCTTCAGGTGATGCCAACGTTTCGTCTGAGCCACAAAGTCAAACCCTGGAGGCCAGAGCAGACAATATTGTTTACAAGTTATGAGAGCTGAGCAAACAACTGTAGCTCACCTGTTTATTTATCAACAAATACCAACACTGAACAACACAAACAAACGGACAGACAGAGAGACAGGGAGACCGGATCTTGACTTAAGAGAGAGAGAGAGAGAGAGAGAGAGAGAGAGAGAGAGACCAGCATCAGAATCAATAGTTCAATGTTGACTAAACATAACATATTTATGACCAGGTAATGGAAGGGTTAATCCACGCTCTCTACACCCACCTACACCCATTTACACCTTCCTACACCTACCTACACCCACCTACACCCACCTACACCTACCTACACCCATCTACACCTTCCTACACCCATCTACACCTACCTACACCTTCCTGAGCCCACTTACACCCTCCTGAACCCACCTACACCCATTTACACCCACCTACATATACCTACACCCACCTACACTCACCTACACCCACCTACACCCATATACACCCACCTACACCCACCTACATCTACCTACACCCATCTACACCTACCTACACCCATCTACACCTACCTACACCCATCTACACCCACCTACATCTACCTACACCCATCTACACCTACCTACACCCACCTACACTCACCTACACCCACCTACACCCATCTACACCCACCTATACCCACCTACATCTACCTACACCCATCTACACCCACCTACACCCACCTACATCTACCTACACCCACCTACACCCATCTACACCTACCTACACCCATCTACACCTACCTACACCCATCTACACCCACCTACATCTACCTACACCCATCTACACCTACCTACACCCATCTACACCTTTCTGAGCCCACCTACACCCTCCTGAACCTACCTACACCCAATCACACCCACCTACACCCACCTACACCCATCTACACCTACCTACACCTTCCTGAGCCCACCTACACCCTCCTGAACCTACCTACACCCAACTACACCCACCTACACCCACATACACCCACCTACACCCATCTACACCTTTCTGAGCCCACCTACACCCTCCTGAACCTACCTACACCCAACTACACCCACCTACACCCACCTACACCCATCTACACCTACCTACACCTTCCTGAGCCCACCTACACCCTCCTGAATCTACCTACACCCAACTACACCCACCTACACTCACATACACCCACCTACACCCATCTACACCTTTCTGAGCCCACCTACACCCTCCTGAACCTACCTACACCCACCTACACCCACCTACACTCACCTACACCCAACTACACCCATCTACACCTGCATCCAAAGAGCTTATAAGACTTCATCACTTGATTTGAGCTTTAGAAGATAATGTAAACAAAATGAAGGCTAATTATGAATTAAAAATGGCCGCCAGTGATATATAATGAATTAAAAATGGCCGCCAGTGAAGTATAATGAATTCAAAATGGCCGCCAGTGAAATATAATGAATTCAAAATGGCCGCCAGTGAAATATAATGAATTAAAAATGGCCGCCAGTGAAGTATAATGAATTCAAAATGGCCGCCAGTGAAGTATAATGAATTCAAAATGGCCGTCAAATTGGGGCTTTTAACCAGGGATAAATTTGATAAACATCTTGAGTCTTGAGTGTACACAGGGGAAGGAAGGAAGGAAGGAAGGAAGGAAGGAAGGAAGAAGAGAAGGAAGGAAGGAAGAAGAGAAGGAAGGAAGGAAGGAAGGAAGGAAGGAAGGAAGGAAGGAAGAGAAGGAAGGAAGGAAGGAAGAAAGACAGTAAAGAAGGAAGGAACAAGAGAAGGAAGGAAGGAAGGAAGACAGTAAAGAAGGAAGGGAGGAAGGACGGACGGAAGGACGGAAGGAAGGAAGGAACAAAAGAAGGAAGGAACAAGAGAAGGAAGGAAGGAAGGAAGACAGTAAAGAAGGAAGGAAGGAAGGAAGGAACAAAAGAAGGAAGGAACAAGAGAAGGAAGGAAGGAAGGAAGACAGTAAAGAAGGAAGGAAGGAAGGAAGGAAGGAAGACAGTAAAGAAGGAAGGAAGGAAGGAAGGAAGGAATGAAGGAAGGAAGGAAGGAAGGAAGGAAGGAAGGAAGGAAGGCCAGAAGGAAGGAAGGAAGAGTCAGTTAAACTAATCCTAAGAGAGAAGATGTGATTAAGACAGATATAAACTCTCATCCGATTTAAAGAAGTAAAATCTGATTCAGTGGGGGAAAATCTGTCTTAGAGGGAAAGTTTGACCAAGAAAGAGAACTCTGTCTAAAGAACCTGTCTCAAGGAAGAAAATCTGTCTCAAAGAAGAAAATCTGTCTCAAAGAAGAAAAATCTGTCTCAAAGAAAAATTTGTCTAAAAAATCTGCCTCAATGAAGAAAAATCTCTAAAAAATCTGCCTCAAAAAAGAAAATCTGTCTCGAGGAAGTAAAAATCAGTCCGAAAAATGTGAAAATCGGCCACAAAGGAACAATTCTGTACGAAAGAGGAAAATAATATGAACCGATTTAGAGAGCTAAGAAAATTTCATTACAAAAATTGCGAAAAAATCGGACCTGATCACCCACCTACACCCATCGACACCCACCTACACCTCCTCTACACCCTGCTACACCCATCGACACCCACCTACACCCCGCTACACCCATCGACACCACCTACACCCATCGACACCCACCTACACCTCCTCTACACCCTGCTACACCCATCGACACCCACTTACACCCACCTACACCCCCTCTACACCCACCTACACCCTGCTACACCCATCGACACCCACTTACACCCCCTCTACACCCACCTACACCCACCTACACCCTGATACACCCATCGGCACCCACTTACACCCACCTACACCTACCCAGCCTAATCTGTGAAAGTTTCGTGTTCGACTGGGCTTATGCTGATATGGCAGGCGCCGTAGACCCTCAGCAATTTGGCAACATGAAAACTTCCTCCACCACTCACTGTCTTGTCAGCTTTCTCGACTACATATACCGCCATCTCGAGAAACGAAAAACGTCTGTAGCTGTCGCCTTCATTGATTTCACTAAAGCATTCGACCTAGTCGACCACAATATAATCATTAACAAAGCTATTGACCTCGGGCTTCGGAGAAGTCTTATACCATGGCTTACAGACTTCCTCAGTGACCGACGCCAAGCCGTACGCTTCCGAGGGGCTGTCTCCACCTTTCAGTCACTCACCTGTGGCGTCCCCCAAGGCACCAAGATGGGACCACTCTGCTTCCTTATGCTCATCAATGATGCCCTAAGAGAAACCCCTGCTCGTTGGAAATATGTCGACGACTCCATCATTGGGATCAGCGTCAACAACTCGGCTCCCGACTATACCGCCCTTCAGGATTTATTGAACAGTCTCCAAAACTGGGCCACCAACAACCACGTCACCATCAACTATACCAAGACCATGGTTATGCACATCAACCTCTCCTCCGACATTGTCCTACCCCCTTCCATTACTCAAGGACCCAACACACTCCAGGTTGTAGACTTCACGAAGCTCCTCGACGTCACCATAGACAACAAACTAAATTGGAAACCACACGTCAGTGAAGTTGTCAAATCCTCCAGTTTCCGTCTCCACCTCCTCCGCCGACTCAAGTCCCTCCGAGTTCCTGCACCCGAGCTCCTCAGTGTTTACTCAACATTCATACTTCCCAAGCTCACCTATGCCTCCCCCACCTGGTCTTCCTCCCTAAATGCCACACAACGTAAACACCTAGAAAAAGTGCAAAAGAGGGCATGCAAGATTATTCTCTCCCCTTCCTACTCCACAAATCAAGAAGCGCTCAACACACTGACCCTCTCGGCTCTCACTGACCATCACCACGACCTCATCTGCAAATTTGGTAAGAAGCTTCTACACCATCCTCGACACCGGCTCCTACTACCACCTGAGATCCCGAGCCCGAGAATTGCTGTTCGACACCACAACCGCATCCAGCCCATACGTGCACGAACTGATCGCTATAAGAACAGCCCAGTAAATACTACTTCTTGCACTGTCACTATGTTGAAATGGCTTGTAGTTTGAGCTTTTCCCCATCTAGTTATTATATGTCTTATTTGTGTCACTTATGTTACTTGTATATTATTTGTAATTCGTAACCCATTCCCCAAATATGTAACTGTGTATTTTCAGCCTTCTGGCTGCCAAGCTCTTTCAATAAACCGTTAATTATTATGATTATTATTATTATTATTATTACACCAACCTACACCCTCTACACCCACTTACACCAATCTACACCCACCTACACCCCCTCTACACCCATCTACACCCACCTACACCCACCTACACCCCCTCTACACCCACCTACACCCCCTCTACACCCACCTACACCCCCTCTACACCCACCTACACCCTCCAACACCAACCTACACCCTCTACACCCACTTACACCCTCTACACCCACTTACACCCCCTCTACACCCACCTACACCACCTCTACACCCATCTACACCCCCTCTACACCCACCTACACCCTCTATATCAACCTACACCCCCACTACACCCACCCACACCCCCTCTACACCCACCTACACCCACTCTACACCCACCTACACCCACCTACATCCCCTCTACACCCACCTACACCCCCTACACACACCTACACCCCCTACACCCACCTACACCCCCTATACACCTACCCACACCCTCTACACCCACCTACACCCCCCTACACCCCCTACACCCACCTACACCCCCTACACCCCCTCTACACCCCCTCTACACCCACCCACACCCCCTCTACACCCACCTACACCCACCTACACCCCCTACACCCCCCTACACCCCCTACACCCACCTACACCCACCTACACCCACTCTACACCCACCCACACCCCCTCTACACCCACCTACACCCACTCTACACCCACCTACACCCACCTACACCCACTCTACACCCACCTACACCCATCCTACACCCCCTCTACACCCACCTACACCCCCTCTACACCAACCTACACCCCCTCTACACCCACCTACACCCCCTCTACACCCACCCACACCCCCTCTACACCCACCTACACCCACTCTACACCCACCTACACCCCCTACACCCACCTACACCCCCTCTACACCCACCTACACCCCCTCTACACCCACCTACACCCCCTCTACACCCACCCACACCCCCTCTACACCCACCTACACCCCCTCTACACCCACTTACACCCACCTACACCCCCTACACCCACCTACACCCCCTACACCCACCTACACCCCCTCTACACCCACCTACACCCCCTCTACACTCCCTCTACACCCACCTACACCCCCTCTACACCCACCTACACCCCCTCTACACCCCACTCTACACCCACTCTACACCCACCTACACCCCCTCTACACCCACCTACACCCCCTCTACACCCACCTACACCCCCTCTACACCCACCTACACCCCCTCTACACCCCCTCTACACCCACCTACACAGGAACCACAAAACAAATTTCAGGTAATATTTCTGTCAGTAATTTAATTTCTTATTTAATTTATTTCCCTCACACCGCCCGAGGCTGAGTGAAGCAAAGACCATATGAAGCAGAGTGAAGCAAGGATCAAACGTAGCCAAGTGAAGCAAGTGAAGCAAAGACCATATGAAGCAGAGTGAAGCAAGGATCAAACGTAGCCAAGTGAAGCAAGTGAAGCAAGTTATGTTAGGTTAAATTAGGTTAGGTTAGGTTAGGTTAGTATTAGGTTAGGTTAGGTTAGCTAGAGTGAGAGTAGGTTAAGGTAAGAGTTAGTGTTAGGAGAGGTTAGGTTAAGGTAGGTAAGTAGTTAGGTTAGTGTTAGGGAAGCTAGGTCAGGTTGAGTTAGGTAGTGTTAGGAAGGATCAACGTTAGGTAAGTGATAGGAAGTGAAGCAAGAGCATAGTGTAGGTAGAGTGAAGCTAGGATAAACGTTAGGTTAGTGTTAGGAAGTGATAGGATAGGTCATAGTGTTAGGTAGAGTGAAGCTAGGTCAAAGGTCAGGCTAGTGTAGCAGTGAAGCAAGTTATGTTAGGTTAAATTAGGTTAGGTTAGGTTAGGTTAGTATTAGGTTAGGTTAGGTTAGTGTTAGGGTAGGTTAGGTTAGGTTAGTGTTAGGTTAGTGTTAGGGTAGGTTAGGTTAGGTTAGGTTAGGTTAGGTTAGTGTTAGGTTAGGTTAGTGTTAGGTTAGTGTTAGGGTAGGTTAGGTTAGGTTAGGTTAGTGTTAGGTTAGGTTAGTGTTAGGTTAGTGTTAGGGTAGGTTAGGTTAGGTTAGGTTAGGTTAGGTTAGGTTAGTGTTAGGTTAGGTTAGGTTAGGTTAGGTTAGGTTAGGTTAGGTTAGGTTAGTGTTAGGTTAGGTTAGGCGCCACACAGCACTTGAAGGTATCGGGGTCAACCATCACACACTAACGAGGTCGAGCAACACCCTAATGGTGCACAAAATGACCCCGTTAATGGAGCCTTAATGGCGTGTTGTTCCTTGTGGCTGAGCTGAACAAGACGATGACTCAGCAAGAATTAATTAAAAAAACATGAACACCTTAACAACTGAACAACTGAACAAATGAACACCAGAACACTTGAACAACTGAACACTTGAACAACTGAACACTTGAACAACTGAACACCTTGAACAACTGAACAACTGAACACTGAACACTTGAACATCTGAACACTTGAACAACTGAACACTTGAACAACTGAACACTTGAATACCTTAACAACTGACCACTTGAACACCTGAACACTTGAACATCTGAACACTTGAACATCTGAACACTTGAACATCTGAACACTTGAACATCTGAACACTTGAACAACTGAACACTTGAACACCTGAACACTTGAACACCTGAACACTTGAATACCTTAACAACTGAACACTTGAACATCTGAACACTTGAACAACTGAACACTTGAACATCTGAACACTTGAACATCTGAACACTTGAACAACTGAACACTTGAACACCTGAACACCTGAACAACTGAACACTTGAACACCTTAACAACTGAACACTTGAACATCTGAACACCATGAACCATCACATCATTAACACATCACATCACCACACCACATCACACATCACCATCACACCGACACCACATGACACACCATCTGAACACCATGAACAACTGAACCACTTGAACATCTGAACACTTGAACATCACTGACACACCTGACACAACTGAACACACCTGAACAACCTGACACAACATGAACACATGACACACCTCAACACACTGACAACACTTGAACATCACCACCATCACCACCATCACCACCACCACCATCACCATCACCATCACCACCATCACCACCATCACCATCACCACCATCACCATCACCACCACCACCACCATCACCACCATCACCATCACCACCACCATCACCACCACCACCACCACCATCACCACCATCACCACCACCACCATCACCACCATCACCATCACCACCACCACCATCATCCCCTGACAGTCACCTAACTATCAATTACATGCTCGTTTACAGCTAACAATGACACGTCCAACAGTCTAACCCGAGCCTGCCACCACTAATGTTGTCACACACACACACACACACTCACTCACACACACACACTCACACACACACACACACACACACACACACACACAGGGTTGGGGTTTATTGGGACGAATGAGTGCGTCAGCAGCTTAATGCCCGAGTAAGCTGACTGACTTTCGATAATGTGTTTCCTGGGTGAGAGATTAAGCTTACCGGATGGATGTTAACCTCAGCACTAACCCAGCTTAACCCACTAGGGTGTCATACGGAGGCGAATTTTTTTTTTTGAGTTTGAAAAATCGGCCCATGGTATTAATGATGTAGTTCTATGTGCAGAGTCATGTGATATCTTCAGATTTGAAAAGTCTTCAGTTTTTGCTTGGTAAATTTTTTAACTTGAAATCTTACGAAAATTCAGTATTCCCACCCTTTTACCAACACCACTAAATAGCTTATTTAAAGTAAAGTAAATGTATCAGGTTAATTTATTAGGATGAAAATGATCCAGAATAGTGAAACGAATGATCTTGACACATTTATTAAATTTAATATTCCTTTAGAAAACAAAATCATCAAATACAAAAACCGGTTTTACTACTACGACCCGGTGTTGCTGCACACCATAGAGAACATGTCTTTCTTGCTTCTGTTTCTACTCATCACCTCCCTGCTGACCACCTGAGCTCGGATGTAGCCTTCCCTCCTCTCCTGGCTGTACACGTGACTGCTGGCCTCGCTCACTTGCTGTACACAACGCTCTATACTCTGGGTGTGCGAGGGCCAGGCAGGGACATGCATGGGGTTGTCCAGGAAAGCTCTGACTTGAACATTGGTGAGGCTGCAGGTAAGAGGGGGCTCACTGCCAGCCTGGATGTTATCCAGATCTATGAGATCAGTGAGGGTCTTGGCACCTAGATTGACTTCAGGAGTCTTCCTGACCCTGAAGGAATCGTCACCAACTGATTCGTCATGCCCAGATCCTCTCATAAGTCTCATATCCAAGATCTTTTTGACTGCCACTCTTCTCTCCTCCTCATCCTTACTGCAGAGCATTGTCTGCAGAACTGCCTCGGGATGAGCATACCAGGAAGATCTCCTACAGTCTGCTCCACAATCTGAACAACCTTCCTTGGCTGACTCCTCAGGAGCTCAAGCTGGAAGAGAACATGCCTCGGACCTTCGGAGAACGATGACTTGACCTTGGTGTTGAACCAATTTGGCAAGTAGACACTCACGATGAATTGGACAATAAGTCTCAGGTTGTGAAGCTGGTTCCCTTTCAGTTTATGATGAGCGACCCAAATTCTGCAGAACCTGAGAGCCGTTGTGAGCCACCTAGAATGTGAGACTGGACCTATCTGCAGGTAAGCAAGTCTATCAGGCATGACCCCAGTTTTGATGGCACTGCAAATCATGTAACCATAGTACTGGTCAGTACTCAGGTCGTCAATGACAGTATGTGCAAGCTCAACGAGTGGAGGGCCAACTGTGATTTTTTCAAAGCTCGGATTTATTTCTAACTCAGTGGCAGAGTCCAGCATCTTGCCAAGAGGACCAGACCATCTGTTGTTTGAAAGAGTCTTGCCATCCAGCTCCTGGATCAGATGTCTGAGTGGCAACTCGTTGGTGTGGAGGTCACAAACAATCCAGACCAGCTTCCTCCCAATCTTCCGCTCTATCCACTGTATGACCCCCCCTTGCCACCCTGTGTTCGTGTTGGTGCTGTCCCCTCCAATGGCCTGCAGGGTCTGGTCTACGTTCCTCTCTCTGAGCCAGTTCACAATGTTATCTGCCACTATCTCAGCTGGTTTCCTGATGTCATCTTTCTCTGGAGTGAAATGCCACAAATACTTCCCTCCTGGTTCACTGCAGCAGGAGTAGTGTTCCTCCTTCACCATGGCAGGGAACAACTTGTCAGAATCTCCAACTTTCATGAACACTTTAGTGTCATCCCTTCTCCCATCAAAGAACAAACAATTGATTCCATTTTCTCTTATCCCCTTATCAAACTCCTCTTCTAGGTTACTGACAAGTTTCTCCTGAGTTCTCCTTACTTTGTTATGATCTATCACCAGGTGAACATCATCAGGTGTTATCAAACCACCGTCAATCCAGGCAGCTGTTGCTATCTCTGCAGTTTCTCTGAGACCAGTGTGGTGTCGCATGCTGGCCAGAGCTATGCTCGGGATATCTTTCCTATTTCGAATCTTATGCCTGGAAGGTTTGGGATCATTATTTTCTGGGTTAGGGACAAAGTCACCATTCTCCTGGTCAGCACTCGGATCAGCCATGGGGAAGTCATTAAACTCTGAATCAGCTTGACTCCAATCATCGGCCTTTTTTACCTCACCCTGGGCCTTCTCAAGTCTCTTTTCCTCGGCAACTCTTCTCCTCTTCTGTCTCTCTGTGGCAGCCTCCTGTCTCTTGGGCTCCGGAATATCTTGGCTAGAAATCATGAGAGCCCCTATACTGCCAGTCTTCTCTCTCTGTGCTTTGACAAATGCCAGTTCGATCACTGGAATCTTCAGTTCACGCTTGCAAATACAGGAGATGTGGGCCTCGGATTTACAGTCACGATCGCATCCAAACTCAGGACAGAGAACAATTGGGCACTTGCAAGTAATTATGTCAAATAACTGGTCCAGTTGCTTGGCAAAGCTGTCCTTAACTGCAAGTTTTCCTCTCCCAAGAGAGATTTCTCTTGCCTTTTCCCAACTGGCTAGCAGTCTCTCACTAATCTTCTTCTGACTTGTTATGACTGGAGGCTTGAACTGAGCGTTAGCCAGAGTGTACTGTGCCAAGACAGCTTTGGTCATATCACTGGCAATGTTTTTGTTTGTGTAAGTTCTTTGGTTCTTTTCACTGATTTGCCTGATTAAAACACCGTATCTCAAAGCATCTCTCAATGTAGGCAACTCCGACTTCAGGAGCTCTCTCCCAGACCCAAGATAGTGACTGAGATGGCTGGATTTTTGGTTCCTCGTCCTGACACAAGCAGCCATCGCAAATATTATCAACTTGTAAATGCATCAGAATCTGAAACAGAAAAAAATATTGTTAGTTGGGTTGTTAAAGAATGAAGTCAGAAAACAATGTTCACTATTTAATTGTAATGCACTAATGCAGCTGTACGTTAGATTTTCGATAAATTTCACGCTAAAATTTACCTAGCAAAAGGTTGCAAAATATTGAAACTGAAATTATTTTCTGTTTATATACACTAAAATCTACCAAAAAAGTGATGGGCCATTAGTTTTAGCTGATCTTCCCTCCTATGACACACCCTATAATAACCCACTATAAGGCTCAAGCTTCACTATAATGGCTCAAGCTTCACTATAATGGTTCGAGCTTCACTATAATGGTTCGAGCTTCACTATAATGGTTCGAGCTTCACTATAATGGCTCAAGCTTAACTATAATGGCTCAAGCTTCACTATAATGGCTCAGACTTCACTATTACATACAAAGTAGAAACATTCACCATCAAAATTATCGCCAAAATAGTCAATATATTTGGCGTTCCAAAATTTCGTGAATTACTAGATATTAAGCTCGCCAAATTTCGATAAAGTATATTGGGGGGGGGGGCGGCAACGATTACAGGATCGAGCGCCATAACGCAGGAGTAAAGTCATTTCCGTGCGCCATAACGTCGAAAAACACTAATGATATTGCACTTTTCTGTTGCAAATGAGAGAGAGAGAGAGAGAGAGAGAGAGAGAGAGAGAGAGAGAGAGAGAGAGAGAGAGCATACTGACAGCTTGCAACACAATACGACAGGTCTCATAGTCTTAATATAGTGTTGCAGAGAAGGAGAGCATTGCAACATTGTCAATATTGGGACATTGTAACACTCAACCATGACCTAGTGTTGTAAGGCTCACTAGAGGTCATGACTTAGTGTTGCAATGCTCTCTCTCTCTCTCTCTCTCTCTCTCTCTCTCTCGTTGGGTAACAGAAGTGCAATTGAATTAGTGTTTTGCAACGTTAGGTTCACAGAAACACCATTATGAGGGAGGTGTTGGCGAGTGTTGGTGAGTCGAGGTGTTGGTGAGTGTTGGTGAGTCGAGGTGTTGGTGAGTGTTGGTGAGTGTTGGTGAATCGAGATTAATAATAGATAGATAGACACACACTTAGGAATACAGTGTTTCATTGAGAGAGAGAGAGAGAGAGAGAGAGTGAGAGAGAGAGAGAGAGAGAGAGAGAGAGAGAGAGAGAGAGAGAGAGAGAGAGAGAGAGAGAGACCTACGTATTTTAAGCTAGCCCCAAATTAGTGAGGGTCGGTATAAAATATCCCTAAATTAAGGATATTTTAGGTTCAAGTTATTCCTAAATTAATGGTGAGGTCGCTAAAATATCCCTAAATTATAAGTTGGCTAAAAACCACCACCACCACTACTATTACCGCTACTACACACATTTTCACTACTACCACGAGACTACTATTACTACTTCTACTACTAATGGCTTACGGTGACGACCTAACAGGAGCAGGAAAAGTGGAGGACATCAAAAAGTGGTGGGACCTGGTAACATCACGAGGCCCACAAATAGGGTACCACCCAAACGCCAGCAAGTCCTTCCTCATTGTGAAGTCAGAACATTATGAACGGGCAATGGAGGTGTTCGGTGGAAGTGAGGTCAAAATAACAAAGGAAGGCCAAAGACATCTAGGCGCAGTAATCGGCACGACGGACTTCAAGACCGAGTACTTAACTGGAAAGGTGAATGAGTGGGTCACGGAAATCCAAGCTCTGTCTGATATTGCTAACACAGAGCCACATGCGGCTTTTGAGACATTCACCCATGGAGTCAAGCATCGCTGGAACTACCTGATGCACACTATACCTGATATCGGACCCCTCCTCCACCCTCTGGAAGAAGCTATCAGCGTCAATTTTATTCCCAAATTAGTGAAACACCTTCACTTAACCCCAGCAGAAAGAACACTCCTTGCACTACCACCGAGTCTGGGAGGAATGGGAATGACCAATCTAGAGAAGCTTGCTGCCACCAAACATCAAAACTAAGTCAAGCTCACGGCAGCCCTCACACAAAGTGATAAGCTGCAGCAACTGTTGCTGCAAGTACCAGAGAACTTGAAAAAAAGTAGCTATAGCGCAGGAGGTGGGCGCCTCGAACTGGTTAACTACGTTACTGATAAGGGCAAATGGTTTCAGTCTTAATAAACAAGAATTCACAGATGCCATTGCTCTAAGGTACGGTAGGCCAGTAGAAGGTTTGCCCTCCCAATGCGTGTGTGGCTCTTCCTATGACGTCGATCACGCCATGGTGTGCAAGAAAGGGGGCTTCATATGTATGAGGCATGACGAGGTAAGGGACCTCACAGTAAATATGTTGAAAGAAATCTGCCACGACGTCATGGTAGAACCGCCCCTCCTTTCATTGGACGGTGAGAACCTCCGTCACAGGACTTCAAACACATCCAACGAAGCCCGTGTGGAAGTCAGTGGTCGAGGATTCTGGATGCGGGGACAGCGAGCCTTCTTTGACATAAGGTATTTTGATCCCATGGCCGCTTGTCACCGTAACCTAGCTCTCGATGCTGCACATAGGAGGAACGAGAACGACAAGATAAGGGCATATGGGGAGAGAATTGAGAACGTTGATCAAGGCAGCTTCACTCCTCTAGTGTTCACAACCTCTGGTGGGATGGGACCAAGTGCAAGATGTTTCTACGCCAGACTCGCGGAGGTGATCTCCGAACAGAAGCAGCAGCCCAGAAGTTATGTTGCAGCCTGGATGAGATGTCGACTGTCCTTCTCTCTCCTTAGGTCGGCTTTGCTCTGCCTCAGGGGAACGAGAGCATCGGCCCCAAAGCCGACAACTGCTGCAGATATTGACTATGAGGCTACAGTCACTGAATGCCTCATAGATCTGCAGCTCAACTAACTCAACACAGCTAGGATAGCCACTTATGTATTAGGATATTTAATATTAAGGTAAATAAAATGGTGGCGAAGGTGTGGCTATTGGGGGAGGCTGGAGGCCATCACCACCACCACCACTACTACTACTACTACTATTACGACTACTACTACTTTTTTAAACGTGGCCTCCAGCCTCCCCAAATAGCCACACCTTCGCCGCCATACTACTACAAGTACTAGTACCATTACTACTATTATTACCACCACCACCACCACTACTACTACTATCACCACTACCACAACCTCCACTACTACTACCAATACCATCACCACTACCACCATTACTTTCACCAAAACTACTACAACTACCACTATAGGGGGAAGGTAGTCGTGTCCCACAAAAATTCACACTAATCACTAAAGGCCAGGGAGAATATCTTCCACAGGGAGAATATCTTCCACAGGGAGAATATCTTCCACAGGGAGAATATCTTCCACAGGGAGGATATAACCCAAATCCCAAGAAAACCCCAAGAAAAATCCCAAGACAATTTTTAAGACAATGGCATGAAAACGAACCATAACGAGTTGTCTTAACCACCAGTAAGGGTAGTTAGCGTTGTTTACTCCCTAAGCTAATGACCATTACTGTATTCTGTGAACCACCTCTTACTGGTAACACGGGAGAGAGAGAGAGAGAGAGAGAGAGAGAGAGAGAGAGAGAGAGAGAGAGAGAGAGAGAGAGAGAGAGAGAGAGAGAGCATTGTCAATAAACGTCGTCCCTTTAAAGCGCTGTCAACAACCTCGCCATATAAGACACTAATTGTTGAAACTATAGTTGGGGCCCGATAGGACTGGGGCCCATTGTGATTAGGAGCATGTTGGGACTGGGATAGCCACACCCACTACCACCACCACATAGCCACACCCACCACCACATAGCCACACCCACCACCACCACATAGCCACACCCACTACCACCACATAGCCACACCCACCACCACATAGCCACACCCACCACCACCACATAGCCACACCCACTACCACCACATAGCCACACCCACCACCACATAGCCACACCCACCACCACCACATAGCCACACCACTACCACCACATAGCCACACCCACCACCACCACATAGCCACACCCACCACCACCACATAGCCACACCCACCACCACCACATAGCCACACCCACTACCACCACATAGCCACACCCACCACCACCACATAGCCACACCCACCACCACATAGCCACACCCACCACCACATAGCCACACCCACTACCACCACATAGCCACACCCACCACCACATAGCCACACCCACCACCACCACATAGCCACACCCACCACCACATAGCCACACCCACTACCACCATATAGCCACACCCACCACCACATAGCCACACCCACTACCACCATATAGCCACAACCACTACCACCACATAGCCACACCCACTACCACCACATAGCCACACCCACCACCACATAGCCACACCCACCACCACCACATAGCCACACCCACTACCACCATATAGCCACAACCACTACCACCACATAGCCACACCCACCACCACATAGCCACACCCACCACCACCACATAGCCACACCCACTACCACCATATAGCCACAACCACTACCACCACATAGCCACACCCACCACCACCACATAGCCACACCCACTACCACCACATAGCCACACCCACCACCACATAGCCACACCCACCACCACACTCAGAGAATTTAAAGGTGACACACACTTTACCACACACTCTCACACCTCCACAGTCAGATGTATTCTGTATAACATAGGTCAAATATACAACTACATGACCTAAATATACACGAGTAGTATCAGTGTTGTACAGTATAGATGAAGAGCAGTGTTGTACAGTATAGATGAAGAACAGTGTTGTACAGTATAGATGAAGAACAGTGTTGTACAGTATAGATGAAGAGCAGTGTTGTACAGTATAGATGAAGAACAGTGTTGTACAGTATAGACCTAGAACAGTAGTATCAGTGTTGTACGTTTCATCCTCCGAGTTCGCCGGGAAGACAGAGAACAAATGCCAGTATTCTTGCTGACACCAACTGTAGGAGCATCGAGGCTACCATTATCCATGAACAACTACGCTGGACTGGCCATGTTACCCACATGGACGACAGTAGACTGCCAAAGCAGCTACTTTACAGTCACCTAACGAATAGTAAACGTAACGCTGGCGGCCAACTGAAAAGGTATAAGGATAGTCTTAAGACAAACCTGAAAAGGTGCCAAATGGACCCCCTCACCTGGGAGACGATTACTGCACACCGTAACGCTTGGAGGAGCACCACACGAGAAGGTGTTAATACTTTCGAGTTAACCCGACTGTAAGCCGAGGCAGACAAGCGCCAGCGCCGGAAAGACGCTGCCGCCGCCCCTCCCGCACTAGATGTAGCCCCCCACACGTGCAACATCTGTGGACGACTCTGCCGGTCCCGTATCGGCCTCTTTAGTCACCTCAGAACTCACCAACCTACTGTAGGTGACATCCTTAATAACTCATATCATTGTATCATAGCTGGATGATCGTTATACTCGATTCCCAGTTACAGCTAAATAGTAGTAGTAGTAGTAGTAGTAGCTCTTCCTATGATGGCGATCACGCCATGGTCTGCAAGAAGGGGAGCTTCATATGCATGAGGCATGACGAGGTAAGGGATCTCACAGCAAATATGTTGAAGGAAATCTGCCGGGATGTCATGGTAGAACCGACCCTCCTTCCTTTGGACGGTGAGATCTTCCAACATAGGACTTCAAACACATCTAACGAAGCCCGTGTGGACGTCAGTGCTCGAGGATTCTGGACGCGGGGACAGCGATCTTTCTTCGACAACAGGATTTTTGATCCCATGGCCGCTTGTCACCGTAACCTAGCTCTCGATGCTGCACACAGGAGGAACGAGAACGACAAGAGAAGGGCATAGGTGGAGAGAATTCAAAACGTTGATCAAGGCAGCTTCACTCCTCTAGTGTTCACAACCTCTGGTGGGATGGGCCCAAGTGCAAGATGTTTCTACGCCAGACTCGCGGAGGTGATCTCCGAACAGAAGCAGCAGCCCAGAAGTTATGTCACAGCCTGGATGAGATGTCGACTGTCCTTCTCTCTCCTTCGGTCGGCTTTGCTCTGCCTCAGGGGAACGAGAGCTTCTGCCCCTACACCGACAACTACTGCAGATATTGACTAGGAGGCTACAGTCACTGAATGCCGCATAGATCTGCGGCTCAACTAAGTTAACACAGATAGGATAGCTACTTATGTATTAGGATATTTAATATTAAGGTAAATAAATGGTGGCGAAGGTGTGGCTATTGGGGGAGGCTGGAGGCCACGTAGTAGTAGTAGTAGTAGTAGTAGGAGTAGTAGTAGTAGGAGTAGTAGTAGTAGTAGTAGTAGTAGTAGTGTGGTACAAAATAACGCAGCAACGTATATTATTTCAAATTTTTAATAAGCTAGCTGTAAGATAATTCGTACATACATCACGTTTATGTAATGAACTAAATACTGTCAACAAAGTGACAGTATATATGTGTGACACTGAATAAAAACAAACCTGAACGGAATAGAAATAGTGTTTAAATGTCTCTGGAATTGTGTCCGGGATTTCTCGGTTTGGGACCACTGTGAGAGGGCAGCACACAGGGGGCAGCACACAGGAGGGCAGCACACAGGAGGGCAGCACACAGGGGGCAGCACACAGGGGGCAGCACACAGGGGGGCAGTACACAGGGGGCAGCACACAGGGGGGCAGCACACAGGGGGCAGCACACAGGGGGCAGCACACAGGGGGCAGCACACAGGAGGGCAGCACACAGGGGGCAGCACACAGGAGGGCAGTACACAGGGGGCAGCACACAGGGGGCAGCACACAGGAGGGCAGTACACAGGAGGGCAGCACACAGGAGGGCAGTACACAGGAGGGCAGCACACAGGGGGCAGCACACAGGGGGCAGCACACAGGGGGCAGTACATAGGAGGGCAGCACACAGGAGGGCAGCACACAGGGGGCAGCACACAGGGGGCAGCACACAGGGGGCAGTACACAGGAGGGCAGCACACAGGAGGGCAGTACACAGGAGGGCAGTACACAGGAGGGCAGCACACAGAGGGCAGTACACAGGGGGCAGTACACAGGAGGGCAGCACACAGGAGGGCAGCACACAGGGGGCAGCACACAGGAGGGCAGCACACAGGAGGGCAGCACACAGGAGGGCAGTACACAGGAGGGCAGTACACAGGAGGGCAGCACACAGGAGGGCAGCACACAGGAGGGCAGCACACAGGAGGGCAGCACACAGGAGGGCAGTACACAGGAGGGCAGCACACAGGGGGCAGCACACAGGAGGGCAGCACACAGGAGGGCAGCACACAGGAGGGCAGTACACAGGAGGGCAGTACACAGGAGGGCAGCACACAGGAGGGCAGCACACAGGAGGGCAGTACACAGGAGGGCAGCACACAGGGGGCAGCACACAGGAGGGCAGTACACAGGAGGGCAGCACACAGGGGGCAGCACACAGGAGGGCAGTACACAGGAGGGCAGTACACAGGGGGCAGCACACAGGGGGCAGCACACAGGAGGCAGCACACAGGAGGCAGCACACAGGAGGGCAGCACACAGGGGGTAGCACACAGGAGGGCAGCACACAGGGGGCAGCACACAGGAGGCAGCACACAGGGGGCAGCACACAGGGGGCAGCACACAGGGGGCAGCGACTACACGAGATAATAATGTTACTAAGTTGGTGATGGATTCCTACCCTAAGGGAACTGAGAGGGGGGGGAGGGAGGGAAGGAAGGATGGAGAGGTAGGAGGAGAGAGAGAGAGAGAGAGAGAGAGAGAGAGAGAGAGAGAGAGAGAGAGAGAGAGAGAGAGAGAGAGAGAGAGAGAGAGAGAGAGAGAGAGGCCCAATCGGTTCAGTAATACTGGTATAAGCTTTCTCTCACTTCGGCCTCTCACACAGATATTAACTCTCACTCTCAGGTTAGGTTAGGTTAGGTTAGGTTGGTGTTATCTTACGCAACGCTGAGGTGAAGTTAATAAACCCGTGTCAATCCCTCCCTCTCCCCCCCCCCTCCCTCCCTCCCTCCCACACAGCTGCATGACCCAGTGTTTAAGGTGTAGAAGCTGTCACCAACACAACAACCACACCCTGAGTTAACGAGCTGCATGACCCAGTGTTTAAGGTGTAGAAGCTGTCACCAACACAACAACCACACCCTGAGTTAACGAGCTGCATGACCCAGTGTTTAAGGTGTAGAAGCTGTCACCAACACAACAACCACACCCTGAGTTAACGAGCTGCATGACCCAGTGTTTACGGTGTAGAAGCTGTCACCAACACAACAACCACACCCTGAGTTAACGAGCTGCATGACCCAGTGTTTAAGGTGTAGAAGCTGTCACCAACACAACAACCACACCCTGAGTTAACGAGCTGCATGACCCAGTGTTTACGGTGTAGAAGCTGTCACCAACACAACAACCACACCCTGAGTTAACGAGCTGCATGACCCAGTGTTTAAGGTATAGAAGCTGTCGCCAACATAACAACCACACCCTGAGTTAACGAGCT
>CAUDMG010001877.1:1527500-1532500 GCA_958450375.1 Homarus gammarus
TGCTATACTAATACACGCTGTCATTATTTACATAGCACCCACCCTCGCTATACTAATACACGCTGTCATTATTTCCATAGCACCCACCCTCGCTATACTAATACACGCTGTCATTATTTCCATAGCACCCTCCCTCGCTATACTAATACACGCTGTCATTATTTACATAGCACCCACCCTCGCTATACTAATACACGCTGTCATTATTTCCATAGCACCCTCCCTCGCTATACTAATACACGCTGTTATTATTTCCATAGCACCCTCCCTCGCTATACTAATACACGCTGTCATTATTTCCATAGCACCCTCCCTCGCTATACTAATACACGCTGTCATTATTTCCATAGCACCCTCCCTCGCTATACTAATACACGCTGTCATTATTTCCATAGCACCCTCCCTCGCTATACTAATACACGCTGTCATTATTTACATAGCACCCACCCTTGCTATACTAATACACGCTCTCATTATTTACATAGCACCCACCCTTGCTACACATCCTCACTACACTACACTGTGATGCTCTGTATTTCTAAGCTGGTGTTGCCATAATCAGCTCATAGTATTACTTTCTGAATATTCATGTGTTGAGTTGCCATGTCCTATATGTGGCTCTCAGTGTCGCCATATTAAGCTCCAGGTATTAGGGCAATATATATAAAGCAGTGTTGCCATATGAGACCCCTGGTATTATTATGACAATATTTAAAGCAGTGATGCCATATGAGACCCCTGGTATTATTATGACAATATTTAAAGCAGTGTTGCCATATGAGACCCCTGGTATTATTATGACAACATTTAAAGCAGTGTTGCCATATGAAGCTCCTGGTATTACGACTATATAAAGCAGTATTGCCATATGAGACCCCTGGTATTATTATGACAAATATATAAACTGTAGTGTTGCCATATGAGACTCCTGGTATTACGACTATATAAAGCAGTATTGCCATATGAGACCCCTGGTATTATTATGACAAATATATAAACTGTAGTGTTGCCATATGAGACTCCTGGTATTATAGTGATATCTACAGCAGCGTTGCCATGTGAAGTCCATGGTGTCATAGTGGTAATATTCACACCAGTGTTACCATATCACAAACTCAAACAATACACAACAACGTAACTCATAACATTACAAATTAAATAACAACTTTGGCCCTAATATTGATAACAGTTTATCCAGTAACCTAATATGGCATCACTGACCCGGAAATGTAAACACGACTCTCTCTCTCTCTCTCTCTCTCTCTCTCTCTCTCTCGTGGTGGTGGTGGTGGTTGTGGTGGTAGTGGTGGTAGTAATAATTGTGGTAATGTTGGTCGACTCTAACACTATTATCTGGAATCTATATTGACGCTTCCTATTGGTTCACGGACCTCAATAACCCAGCCAATCACTCTCGTCCTGGATGTGTACAGGACCGCCCACATTCTATACCCAGCCAATCACATCTCGTCCTGGGTGTGTACAGGACCGCCCACATCCTACACCATTAAGGAGAAGGATATTTAAGGATCTGTCCTCCATCCTACACTGTAATCCTACCACACATTACACCAATAACCATAAGTGATAATTACAGGTGATAATTACAGGTGATAACAGGTGATAACAGGTGATAATTACACAGGTGATAATTACAGGTGATAATTACAGGTGATAATGACAGGTGATAATTACAGATGATGATAATTACAGGTGATAATTACAGGTGATAATTACATACCAGTTTAGCACCCAAAACAAAGTGGTGTGGATAAGCTCACAGGAAGGAAGGAAGGAAGGAAGGAAGGATCCCTCTCAAACACCTCTGCCCAATAGCTAATATAACACACACAATAAAATTACACCCAGGAAATGGTGTGTGTGTGTGTGTGTGTGTGGGTGTTGTGTGTGTGTGTGTGTGTGTGTGTGTGTGTGTGTGTGTGTGTGGGCAAGATGAAGAGAAACAGTATATTGCATCGTTCCCTACTTTTAAGGCTTGCAATAATAGCAACTTCTGGAGAGGGCGGCGGGGGAGGGCGGCGGGGGGAGGGCGGCGGGGGAGGCGGGGAGGGCGGGCGGGGGGAGGGCGGCGGGCGGGGGGGGGGCGGCGGGGGCGGGGGGAGGGCGGCGGGGGGAGGGCGGCGGGGGAGGGCGGCGGGGGTGGTGTTGCAAGTCCTGATAGACCCTGGCCCTATTAGACCCCAGTTCCAATAGACCCTAACCTAACGTAGGAACCTTTCAGAGTCAGAACACCAACAACCAACAGGAAGACTTTGTACCCCGTGGCTAGTGAAATGTACCCTTCTTCCTCCTCCTCCTCCTCCTCCTCCTCAACTTCTTCCCCTCCTTCGCCTCGTACTCAAATTCTTTCTTTTTCTTCTCCTCTTACTAGTACGCTTTCTCTTCCTTCTTCCTCCTACTCTTCTTCTTCTTCTTCTTCTTCCTCCTCCTCTTCTTCCTCCTCCTCCTCTTCTTCCTCCTCCTCCTCCTACTCTTCTTCCTCCTCCTCCTCCTCTTCTTCCTCCTCCTCCTCCTCCTCCTCCTCTTCTTCCTCCTCCTCCTCCTCTTCTTCCTCCTCCTCCTCCTCCTCTTCTTCCTCCTCCTCCTCCTCTTCTTCCACCTCCTCCTCCTCCTCCTCCTTCTCTTCCTCCTCCTCCCTTAAGTCCGGATTTAATACTTCACTGGTCTTATATACAACACAACCATCCCCCTCACCACCCAGCCCCCTCCTCCCTCACCCTCCAGCCCCCTCCTCCCTCACCCTCCAGCCCCCTCCTCCCTCACCCTCCAGCCCCCTCCTCCCTCACCCCCCAGCCCCCTCCACCCTCACCCTCCAGCCCCCTCCTCCCTCACCACCCAGCCCCTTCCTCCCTCACCCTCCAGCCCCCTCCTCCCTCACCCTCCAGCCCCCTCCTCCCTCACCACGCAGGGTCTTCTCTCACCTCCCAGGGTCTTCTCTCACCTCCCAGGGTCTTCTCTCACCTCCCAGGGTCTTCTCTCACCTCTCAGGGTCATCTCTCACCTCTCAGGGTCTTCTCTCACCTCCCAGGGTCTTCTCTCACCTCCCAGGGTCTTCTCTCACCTCTCAGGGTCTTCTCTCACCTCCCAGGGTCTTCTCTCACCTCTCAGGGTCTTCTCTCATCTCTCAGGGTCTTCTCTCACCTCCCAGGGTCTTCTCTCACCTCCCAGGGTCTTCTCTCACCTCTCAGGGTCTTCTCTCATCTCTCAGGGTCCTCTCTCACCTCCCAGGGTCTTCTCTCACCTCCCAGGGTCTTCTCTCACCTCTCAGGGTCCTCTCTCACCTCCCAGGGTCTTCTCTCACCTCCCAGTGTCTTCTCTCACCTCCCAGGGTCTTCTCTCACCTCCCAGGGTCTTCTCTCATCTCCCAGGGTCTTCTCTCACCTCCCAGGGTCTTCTCTCACCTCCCAGGGTCTTCTCTCACCTCCCAGGGTCTTCTCTCACCTCCCAGTGTCTTCTCTCACCTCCCAGGGTCTTCTCTCACCTCTCAGGGTCTTCTCTCACCTCCCAGGGTCTTCTCTCATCTCTCAGGGTCTTCTCTCACCTCTCAGGGTCTTCTCTCATCTCTCAGGGGCTTCTCTCACCTCTCAGGGTCTTCTCTCATCTCTCAGGGTCTTCTCTCACCTCCCAGTGTCTTCTCTCACCTCTCAGTGTCTTCTCTCACCTCCCAGTGTCTTCTCTCATCTCTCAGGGTCTTCTCTCACCTCCCAGGGTCTTCTCTCACCTCCCAGGGTCTTCTCTCACCTCCCAGGGTCTTCTCTCACCTCCCAGGGTCTTCTCTCACCTCTCAGGGTCTCTCACCTCCAGGTCTTCTCCACCTCTCAGTGTCTTCTCTCACCTCCAGGTCTTCTCTCACCTCCCAGGGTCTTCTCTCACCTCCCAGGGTCTTCTCTCACCTCCCAGGGTCTTCTCTCACTCCAGGGTCTTCTCTCACCTCTCAGGGTCTTCTCTCACCTCTCAGGGTCTTCTCTCACCTTCAAGACGAATCATTCACTGCTCACTCAACGTTCAACGCACACACACGCACACGCACGCGCACGCACACACACACACACACGCACGCACACACGCACACACACACACACACGCGCACACGCACACACACACACACACAGAGGGTAACTTTTATCAACATGGCCGGAAGTGTTGCGGAAATTTCTAGTGTCGGAAATGTTGAGCCGTGTGACACCCTGACACCTCTAACCTGTGTGACACCCTGACACCTCTAACCTGTGTGACACCCTGACACCTCTAACCTGTGTGACACCCTGACACCTCTAATGTGACACCCTGACACCTCTAACCTGTGTCACACCCTGGCACCTCTAACCTGTGTGACACCCTGACACCTCTAACCTGTGTGACACCCTGACACCTCTAACTCTGTGACACCCTGACACCTCTAACCTGTGTGACACCCTGACACCTCTAACCTGTGTGACACCCTGACACCTCTAACCTGTGTGACACCCTGACACCTCTAACCTGTGTGACACCCTGACACCTCTAACCTGTGTGACACCCTGACACCTCTAACCTGTGTGACACCCTGACACCTCTAACTCTGTGACACCCTGACACCTCTAACCTATGTGACACCCTGACACCTCTAACCTATGTGACACCCTGACACCTCTAACCTGTGTGACACCCTGACACCTCTAACCTGTGTGACACCCTGACACCTCTAACTCTGTGACACCCTGACACCTCTAACCTGTGTGACACCCTGACACCTCTAACCTGTGTGACACCCTGACACCTCTAACTCTGTGACACCCTGACACCTCTAACCTGTGTGACACCCTGACACCTCTAACTCTGTGACACCCTGACACCTCTAACTGTGTGACACCCTGACACCTCTAACCTGTGTGACACCCTGACACCTCTAACCTGTGTGACACCCTGACACCTCTAACTGTGTGACACCCTGACACCTCTAACCTGTGTGACACCCTGACACCTCTAACTCTGTGACA
>CAUDMG010001877.1:1537500-1587500 GCA_958450375.1 Homarus gammarus
CTCGCCAGAAGTTACAATTTCATTTAGAAAAGGAATGGAACCAGTGTTAAACAGAGGTGAACAGTGGTGAACAGTGCTTAAGTCAGTGAGAACAACTCAACAGTAACAGTGGTACCCAAGTTGAGCCTTCACACAGTGAGATCCCAGGTACCCAGTGATAACGGCCCGTGAGACCCAACAACAACCAGCGATGTGTTAATCCGTCTACGATAGGAAGGCCTGGGACCACACCTCACTCATATAACACCATCTGTGAGAGAATTACTACACCACGTCAGGCCCCTCATAACACCATATGTGAAGGAGTTACTACACCACGTGAAGCCCCTCATAACACCATCTGTGAGGGAATTACTACACCACGTGAGGCCCCTCATAACACCATCTGTGAGGGAATTACTACACCACGTAAGGCCCCTCATAACACCATCTGTGAGGGAATTACTACACCACGTGAGGCCCCTCATAACACCATCTGTGAGGGAATTACTACACCACGTGAGGCCCCTCATAACACCATCTGTGAGGGAATTACTACACCACGTGAGGCCCCTCATAACACCATCTGTGAGGGAATTACTACACCACGTGAGGCCCCTCATAACACCATCTGTGAGGGAATTACTACACCACGTGAGGCCCCTCATAACACCATCTGTGAGGGAATTACTACACCACGTGAGGCCCCTCATAACACCATCTGTGAGGGAATTACTACACCACGTGAGGCCCCTCATAACACCATCTGTGAGGGAATTACTACACCACGTGAGGCTCCTCATAACACCATCTGTTAGGGAATTACTACACCACGTGAGGCTCCTCATAACACCATCTGTGAGGGAATTACTACACCACGTGAGGCCCCTCATAACACCATCTGTGAGGGAATTACTACACCACGTGAGGCCCCTCATAACACCATCTGTGAGGGAACTACTACACCACGTGGGGCCCCTCATAACACCATCTGTGAGGGAATTACTACACCACGTGAGGTCCCTCATAACACCATCTGTGAGGGAATTACTACACCACGTGAGGCCCCTCATAACACCATCTGTGAGGGAATTACTACACCACGTGAGGCCCCTCATAACACCATCTGTGAGGGAATTACTACACCACGTGAGGCTCCTCATAACACCATCTGTGAGGGAATTACTACACCACGTGAGGCTCCTCATAACACCATCTGTGAGGGAATTACTACACCACGTGAGGCTCCTCATAACACCATCTGTGAGATAACTGCTACACCACGTGAGTTCCTCCTAACACCATCTGGGAGGGAGTTACTACACTACTTCACTGTGTGTTCCTTCACCTTTCTCTAATGAAGGCTTTTGTTAAACCACCAATGTATGTAATAAGTCATTTATGTCCAATGTATATTTTCAGCCTTGGGGCTGCAGAACTTTTTCAATAAACCTTTTATTATTATTATTATTATTATTACACACACACACACACACACACACACACACACACACACACACACACACACACACACACAGGTATTAGGCCCGGCGTGTGACAGATGCCGCCATCTCTTCTAGAAATGAATAAGACCCTCTCAAAGGGCTGACTCTCCCCCTTTGAACCAGCCCACCCCAGCCCACCTTCAGCCCACCACATCTCATCCCAGCCCAGCACAAACTATCCCAGCCCACCCTAGCCTACCACATTTCATCTCAGACCATCGCAATATATCCCACCAGCCCACCTCTAGCCCACCAAAAGCTATCTTAGCTCACTCCCAGCCCACCACAGTCTATACCAGCCCACCCTAGATCACCACAAGCTACCCCAGCCCACCCTAGCTCATCTCAGTCCAACCCAAAGGAGGGAAGGAGTGGACAGATAAAAGAGGAAAGAGGTGGAAGGAAAGGGATAAGGAGGAGGGAAGAAAAAGAAAGAAGAAGAAAGAAGAAAGAAGAAAGAAGAAGGAAGAAGGAAGAAGGAAGAAGAAGGAAGAAGAAGAAGAAGAAGATCTTACGTGATTTTCCCTCCAGTTTCTAAAGGTTTTAAAAGTTTCTCTAAGGCCTTAACACTATATACATTGACAACTTTAAATTACATATATTTATTATTTTTGTTTTTATATTTTAGTTCATTATTTAATTTGGTTTATTGAATCAGGAAGTAAAAATAAATATTAAATCATTAATGTAAACACTATTGGGGGTGTGACAGTACTGGGGGTGTGGCACTACTGGGATGTGGCACTACTGGGATGTGGCACTACCTAAGTGTGTGGTACGACTGAGGTGTGTGGCACTACTGGGATGTGGCACTACCTAAGTGTGTGGTACGACTGAGGTGTGTGGCACTACTGGGGGTGGCACAAGAGGGGTGAAATGGCACTAGGGAGAGAGGGTGGCACCAGGGGGGGAAATGGCACTAGAGGGACGGTGGCACTAGGGGGAGGGTGGCACTACGGGGAGGGTGGCACTAGGGGGAAATAGCCTTAGGGGGAGGGTGGCACTAGGGGGAGGGTGGCACTAGGGGGAAATAGCACTAGGCGGAGGGTGGCACGAAGGGAAAGGGTGGCACTAGGGGGGAAATAGCACTAGGGGGGAAATAGCATTAGGGGGAGGGTGACACTAGGGGGAATAGCTAGGGGAGGGTGACACTAGGGGGAGGGTGGCACTAGGGGAGGGTGGCACTAGGGGAGGGTGGCACTAGGGGGAGGGTGGCACTAGGGGGGAAATAGCACTAGGGGGAGGGTGGCACTAGGGGGAGGGTGGCACTAGGGGAGGGTGGCACTAGGGGGAGGGTGGCACTAGGGGGAGGGTGGCACTAGGGGGAGGGTGGCACTAGGGGGAGGGTGGCACTAGGAGGAGGGTGGCACTAGGGGGGTTGCACTAGGGGGGTGGTACTAGGGGGAGGGTGGCACTAGGGGGAGGGTGGCACTAGGGGGAGGGTGGCACTAGGGGGAGGGTGGCACTAAGGGGAGGGTGGCACTAGGGGGAGGGTGGCACAAGGGGGAGGGTGGCACTAGGGGGAGGGTGGCACTAGGGGGGAAATGGCACTAGGGGGAGGGGACACAAGGGGGAGGGTGGCACTAGGGGGAGGGTGGCACTAGGGGGAGGGTGGCACTAGGGGGGAAATAGCACTAAGGGGAGGGTGGCACTAGGGGGAGGGTGGCACTAGGGGGAGGGTGGCACTAGGGGAGGGTGGCACTAGGGGGGAAATAGCACTAGGGGGAGGGTGGCACTAGGGGGAGGGTGGCACTAGGGGGAGGGTGGCACTAGGGGGAGGGTGGCACTAGGGGGAGGGTGGCACTAGGGGAAGGGTGGCACTAAGGGGAGGGTGGCACTAAGGGGAGGGTGGCACTAGGGGGAGGGTGGCACAAGGGGGAGGGTGGCACTAGGAGGAGGGTGGCACTAGGGGGAGGGTGGCACTAGGGGAGGGTGGCACTAGGGGGAGGGTGGCACTAGGGGGAGGGTGGCACTAGGGGGAGGATGGCAGTAGGAGGAGGGTGGCACTAGGGGGAGGGTGGCACTAGGGGGAGGGTGGCACTAGGGGGAGGGTGGCACTAGGGGAAGGGTGGCACTAAGGGGAGGGTGGCACTAAGGGGAGGGTGGCACTAGGGGGAGGGTGGCACAAGGGGGAGGGTGGCACTAGGAGGAGGGTGGCACTAGGGGGAGGGTGGCACTAGGGGGAGGGTGGCACTAGGAGGAGGGTGGCACTAGGGGGAGGGTGGCACTAGGGGGGGTGGCACTAGGGGAGGGTGGCACTAGGGGGGGGTGGCACTAGGGGAGGGTGGCACTAGGGGAGGGTGGCACTAGGGGGAGGGTGGCACTAGGGGGGTGGCACTAGGGGAGGGTGGCACTAGGGGGGGGTAGTGCCAGTAGTGTCTCGGGGAAAGGTTTCAGCACTTAAGAAAATTAAACATTCATACTTAACATTATTTTACCCCAAGACTTTGGCACTGTGTGTTGAAAGAAAGGCAACGGGTGTTTGTGGGTGTTTGTGGGTGTTTGTGTGGGTGTTTGTGTGTGTGTGTGGGTGTTTGTGTGGGTGTTTGTGTGGGTGTTTGTGTGGGTGTGTGGGTGTTTGTGTGGGTGTTTGTGGGTGTTTTCTCAGGAACTGTTTTGTGTGTGTCTGTCCGTCGGTGAAAGGGCAGGGAGGTGCTGTGAAATGGAAGCTCTCAACCTGCATTACGAGAGTGGTGGTTGATGGTGGTAGTGGTGGTTGATGGTGGTAGTGGTGGTTGATGGTGGTAGGTGGGAGGAAGATGGTTAAAGATGGTGGTAGTGGTGGTTGATGGTGGTAGTGGTGGTTGATGGTGGTAGTGGTGGTTGATGGTGGTAGGTGGGAGGAAGATGGTTAAAGATGGTGGTAGTGGTGGTTGATGGTGGTAGTGGTGGTTGATGGTGGTGGTTGATGGTGGTAGTGGTGGTTGATGGTGGTAGGTGGTAGCTGAAGGTGGGAGGAAGATGGTTAAAGATGTTGGTAGTGGTGGTTGATGGTGGTAGTGGTGGTTAATGGTGGTAGGTGGTAGCTGAAGGTGGAAGGAAGATGGTTAAAGATGTTGGTAGTGGTGGTTGATGGTGGTAGTGATGGTGGTAGGTGGTGGTTGATGGTGGTAGTGGTGGTTGATGGTGGTAGGTGGTGGTTGATGGTGGTAGTGGTGGTTGATGGTGGTGGTTGATGGTGGTAGTGGTGGTTGATGGTGGTAGGTGGTAGCTGAAGGTGGAAGGAAGATGGTTAAAGATGATGGTAGTGGTGGTTGATGGTGGTAGTGGTGATGGTGGTAGTGGTGATGGTAATGATGGTGGTAGTAGTGGTGATGGTGGTAGTGGTGATGGTAATGATGGTGGTAGTAGTGGTGATGGTGGTAGTGGTGATGGTAATGATGGTGGTAGTAGTGGTGATGGTGGTAGTGGTGGTTGATGGTGGTTGTAGTGGTGATGGTGGAAGTGTTGATTGTAGTGGTGATGGTGATGATGGTAGTGGTGATGGTAATGATGGTGGTAGTAGTGGTGATGGTGGTAGTAGTGGTGATGGTGGTAGTGGTGGTTGATGGTGAATGTAGTGTTAATGGTGGTAGTGGTGGTTGATGGTGGTTGTAGTGGTGATGGTGGTAGTAGTGGTGATGGTGGTAGTAGTGGTGATGGTGGTAGTAGTGGTGATGGTGGTAGTAGTGGTGATGGTGGTAGTAGTGGTGATGGTGGTGGTAGTAGTGGTGATGGTGGTAGTAGTGGTGATGGTGGTAGTAGTGGTGATGGTGGTGGTAGTAGTGGTGATGGTGGTAGTAGTGGTGATGGTGGTAGTAGTGGTGATGGTGGTGGTAGTAGTGGTGATGATGGTGGTAGTAGTGGTGATGGTGGTGGTAGTAGTGGTGATGGTGGTAGTAGTGGTGATGGTGGTAGTAGTGGTGATGGTGGTGGTAGTAGTGGTGATGGTGGAAGTAGTGGTGATGGTGGTAGTAGTGGTGATGGTGGTAGTAGTGGTGATGGTGGTGGTAGTAGTGGTGATGGTGGTAGTAGTGGTGATGGTGGTAGTAGTGGTGATGGTAGTTGTAATGGTGGATGACTGGGTGTTGTAAATGGTTCATAGTCCTAGCGGGCCCCAGTACTAGCAGGCCCCAGCACTAGTGGGCCCCAGTACTAGCAGGCCCCAGTACTAGCAGGGCCCAGTACTAGCAGGCCCCAGTACTAGCGGGCCCCAGTACTAGCGGGCCCCAGTACTAGTGGGCCCCAGCACTAGTGGGCCCCAGTACTAGCAGGCCCCAGTACTAGCAGGCCCCAGTACTAGCAGGGCCCAGTACTAGCAGGCCCCAGTACTAGCGGGCCCCAGTACTAGCGGGCCCCAGTACTAGCGGGCCCCATCCTGGTAAGCCCCAAATTAGGACAGAAGCCCATTAAGTGTTATTGATCTAAGGGGTGTGACCATTACCCATTAAGTGGTACTGATCTAAAGGGTGTGACCATTACCCATTAAGTGGTACTGATCTAAAGGGTGTAACCATTACCCATTAAGTGGTACTGATCTAAAGGGTGTAACCATTACCCATTAAGTGGTACTGATCTAAGGGGTGTGACCATTACCCATTAAGTGGTACTGATCTAAAGGGTGTGACCATTACCCATTAAGTGGTACTGATCTAAAGGGTGTGACCATTACACATTAAGTGGTACTGATCTAAGGGGTGTGACCATTACCCATTAAGTGGTACTGATCTAAAGGGTGTGACCATTACCCATTAAGTGGTACTGATCTAAAGGGTGTGACCATTACCCATTAAGTGGTACTGATCTAAGGGGTGTGACCATTACCCATTAAGTGTGTCTAATGGTCTTAAAGGGTTATAATCTGCAGGTAGGAGTCGTCCCTTTAGTGTCTCACCTAAGGGGTTTCGTCCCCATTAGTGGTAGGTCCATTAAGTCGCATCTCCACCAATCACAGCTCATCCCCGCCTTGATTTCCGACCAATCATCTCAGCTGATTTTGACAAGATGATCATAGAGGCGTGGGCGGCGTGGGTGGTGTGGGTGGTGTGGGTGGCATTGGCGGCTGTGTGGGTAATATGGGTGGTGGTGTGGGTGGCGGTGTGGGTGGTGTAGGCGGCGGTGTGGGTAGTATGGGTGGTGGTGTGGGTGGCGGTGTGGGTGGTGTAGGCGGTGGTGTGGGTAGTATGGGTGGTGGTGTGGGTGGCGGTGTGGGTGGTGTAGGCGGCGGTGTGGGTAGTATGGGTGGTGGTGTGGGTGGCGGTGTGGGTGGTGTAGGCGGCGGTGTGGGTAGTATGGGTGGTGGTGTGGGTGGCGGTGTGGGTAGTATGGGTGGTGGTGTGGGTGGTGGTGTGGGTGGCAGTGTGGGTGGTGTAGGCGGCGGTGTGGGTAGTATGGGTGGTGGTGTGGGTGGTAGTGTGGGTGGCAGTGTGGGTGGTGTAGGCGGCGGTGTGGGTAGTATGGGTGGTGGTGTGGGTGGTAGTGTGGGTGGCAGTGTGGGTGGTGTAGGCGGCGGTGTGGGTAGTATGGGTGGTGGTGTGGGTGGTGGTGTGGGTGGCAGTGTGGGTGGTGTAGGCGGCGGTGTGGGTAGTATGGGTGGTGGTGTGGGTGGTGGTGTGGGTGGCGGTGTGGGTGGTATAGGCGGCGGTGTGGGTAGTATGGGTGGTGGTGTGGGTGGCAGTGTGGGTGGTGTAGGCGGCGGTGTGGGTAGTATGGGTGGTGGTGTGGGTGGCGGTGTGGGTAGTATGGGTGGTGGTGTGGGTGGTGGTGTGGGTGGCAGTGTGGGTGGTGTAGGCGGCGGTGTGGGTAGTATGGGTGGTGGTGTGGGTGGCAGTGTGGGTGGTGTAGGCGGCGGTGTGGGTGGTGGTGTGGGTGGTGGTGTGGGTGGCGGTGTGGGTGGTATAGGCGGCGGTGTGGGTAGTATGGGTGGTGGTGTGGGTGGCAGTGTGGGTGGTGTAGGCGGCGGTGTGGGTAGTATGGGTGGTGGTGTGGGTGGCGGTGTGGGTGGTGTAGGCGGTGGTGTGGGTGGTGTAGGCGGCGGTGTGGGTAGTATGGGTGGTGGTGTGGGTGGCAGTATGGGTGGTGGTGTGGGTGGCAGTGTGGGTAGTATGGGTGGTGGTGTGGGTGGCAGTATGGGTGGTGGTGTGGGTGGTGTAGGCGGCGGTGTGGGTAGTATGGGTGGTGGTGTGGGTGGCAGTATGGGTGGTGGTGTGGGTGGCAGTGTGGGTGAGCTATCTCTCTTATCTCACACCGACGAAAATAAGTTATAGCCCCAGGAGAGAGAGAGAGAGAGAGAGAGAGAGAGAGAGAGAGAGAGAGAGGTTACCACACATTTAAAACAAACTCAGGAAAGGAATAACACAATCGGTCTGTGTTTGTCTGTCTGTGTTTGTCTGTCTGTGTTTGTCTGTCTGTCTGTTTGTCTGGCCAATCAACACCCTCCATAAGAGAGACTGGCCAATCAACGCCCTCCATAAGGCAACAAGGCCTCTGATTGGGTGATTGGAGCCCTATTCACCCTTCTACTCTTCCTTAGTTTACTGTGTGTGTGTGTGTGTGTGTGTGTGTGTGTGTGGAAGGAGAGGACACAGGAAAGAAGGAGGGAAGGAAGGACAGGAAGGAAGGAAGGAAGGAAGGAAGGAGGGAAGGAAGGAGGGAAGGAAGGAAGGAAGGAAGGAAAAGGAAGGAGGGAAGGAAGGAAGGAAGGAGGGAAGGACAGGAAGGAAGGAAGGAAGGACAGGAAGGAAGGAGGGAAGGAAGGAAGGAAGGAAGGAAGGAAGGAAGGAAGGACAGGAAGGAAGGACAGGAAGGAAGGAGGGAAGGAAGGAAGGAAGGAAGGACAGGAAGGAAGGAAGGAAGGAAGGAGGGAAGGAAGGAAGGAAGGAAGGAAGAAAGGAAGGAGGGAAGGAAGGAAGGAAGGAGGGAAGGACAGGAAGGAAGGAAGGAAGGACAGGAAGGAAGGAGGGAAGGAAGGAAGGAAGGAAGGAAGGAAGGAAGGAAGGAAGGAAGGAAGGACAGGAAGGAAGGACAGGAAGGAAGGAAGGAAGGAAGGAACACTTACCCTGTGAGACAATGACACCTCAGGTAGTAGGCCTCGACATTAGTGTTCACCTGTGTTGAGTATGTTGGTGAGAGCCAGGTGTACCTCTCTCTCTCTCTCTCTCTCTCTCTCTCTCTCTCCACACACTGCCCGCCTCACACCACGCCTAGATCAATATCTCTGCCTATGTCTGTCTGTCTGTCTGTCTGTTCATCCATGAGAACTGGGGCCCATGAGAACTGGGGCCCATGAGAACTGGGGCCCTTGAGAACTGGGGCCCATGAGAACTGGGGCCCTTGAGAACTGGGGCCCTTGAGAACTGGGGCCCATGAGAACTGGGGCCCTTGAGAACTGGGGTCCATGAGAACTGGGGCCCATGAGAACTGGGGCCCTTGAGAACTGGGGCCCTTGAGAACTGGGGCCCTTGAGAACTGGGGCCCTTGAGAACTGGGGTCCATGAGAACTGGGGCCCATGAGAACTGGGGCCCATGAGAACTGGGGTCCATGAGAACTGGGGCCCATGAGAACTGGAGCCCATGAGAACTGGGGCCCATGAGAACTGGGGCCCATGAGAACTGGGGCCCTTGAGAACTGGGGTCCTTGAGAACTGGGGCCCATGAGAACTGGGACCCATGAGAACTGGGGCCCTTGAGAACTGGGGCCCATGAGAACTGGGGCCCTTGAGAACTGGGGCCCTTGAGAACTGGGGCCCTTGAGAACTGGGGCCCTTGAGAACTGGGGCCCTTGAGAACTGGGGCCCTTGAGAACTGGGGCCCATGAGAACTGGGGCCCTTGAGAACTGGGGTCCATGAGAACTGGGGCCCATGAGAACTGGGGCCCATGAGAACTGGAGCCCATGAGAACTGGGGCTAATGAGAACTGGGGCCCTTGAGAACTGGGACCCTTGAGAACTGGGACCCTTGAGAACTGGGGCCCTTGAGAACTGGGGCCCATGAGAACTGGGACCCTTGAGAACTGGGGCCCTTGAGAACTGGGACCCTTGAGAACTGGGGCCCTTGAGAACTGGGGCCCATGAGAACTGGGGCCCTTGAGAACTGGGGCCCTTGAGAACTGGGGCCCTTGAGAACTGGGGCCCTTGAGAACTGGGGCCCATGAGAACTGGGGCCCTTGAGAACTGGGGCCCATGAGAACTGGGACCCTTGAGAACTGGGACCCTTGAGAACTGGGGCCCTTGAGAACTGGAGCCCATGAGAACTGGGGCCCTTGAGAACTGGGGCCCATGAGAACTGGGGCCCATGAGAACTGGGGCCCTTGACAACTGGGGCCCTTGAAAACTGGAGCCCATGAGAACTGGGGCCCATGAGAACTGGGGCCCTTGAGAACTGGGGCCCATGAGAACTGGGGCCCATGAGAACTGGGGCCCATGAGAACTGGGGCCCTTGAGAACTGGGGCCCTTGAGAACTGGGGCCCTTGAGGACTGGGGCCCATGAGAACTGGGGTCCATGAGAACTGGGGCCCATGAGAACTGGAGCCCATGAGAACTGGGGCCCATGAGAACTGGGGCCCATGAGAACTGGGGCCCATGAGAACTGGAGCCCATGAGAACTGGGGCCCATGAGAACTGGGGTCCATGAGAACTGGGGCCCATGAGAACTGGGGCCCATGAGAACTGGAGCCCATGAGAACTGGGGCTAATGAGAACTGGGGCCCTTGAGAACTGGGACCCTTGAGAACTGGGGCCCTTGAGAACTGGAGCCCATGAGAACTGGGGCCCTTGAGAACTGGGGCCCATGAGAACTGGGGCTAATGAGAACTGGGGCCCATGAGAACTGGGGCCCATGAGAACTGGGGCCCATGAGAACTGGGGCCCTTGAGAACTGGGGCCCATGAGAACTGGGGCCCATGAGAACTGGGGCCCTTGAGAACTGGGGCCCATGAGAACTGGGGCCCTTGAGAACTGGGGCCCATGAGAACTGGAGCCCATGAGAACTGGGGCCCATGAGAACTGGGGCCCATGAGAACTGGGGCCCATGAGAACTGGGGCCCATGAGAACTGGAGCCCATGAGAACTGGGGCTAATGAGAACTGGGGCCCTTGAGAACTGGGACCCTTGAGAACTGGGGCCCTTGAGAACTGGAGCCCATGAGAACTGGGGCCCTTGAGAACTGGGGCCCATGAGAACTGGGGCCAATGAGAACTGGGGCCCATGAGAACTGGGGCCCATGAGAACTGGGGCCCATGAGAACTGGGGCCCTTGAGAACTGGGGCCCATGAGAACTGGGACCCTTGAGAACTGGGGCCCATGAGAACTGGGGCCCTTGAGAACTGGGGCCCTTGAGAACTGGGGCCCTTGAGAACTGGGGCCCTTGAGAACTGGCGGCCATCAGAACTGGGGCCCATGAGAACTGGGGCCCGTTTGACCGCAGAGCCAAGTGGACAGGTTTAAGTTATACCTCCAAATAAACAGCATCAAGTGGTAACTCCAGACCTGGCGAGCATTTTAAGACTCCAAGGAGGATGAAACTTGAGGAGAGGGGGGGAGGGGAGAGGGGGAGGAGGGGGAGGAGGGGGGGGAGGAGGAGGGGGTGAGGAAGAGAATGAGAGGGGGTGAGAAGGGTTGGTGGAAGGCAGAGAGGGAGGGAGGGAGGGTGGGAGGGTCTGAGAGAGGGAGGGAGGGAGGGAGAAAGGATACCAACAGGGAGCATTAACACACACACACACACACACACACCTCAGCTTAGGAAAGGTGAGCAAAAAGAAAGTGAATCTGATTATAATTTACCTGAGTTTTTACCTGGATGAGTTTCTAAAAGTGAAAGTAAAGAGAGAGAGTCAAAAACACCCTCTCTCTCTCCACCACTCCCCCTTCCACTCCCTCCACTCCTCCACTACTCCCTCCACCACTCCACCACCACTCCACCACCCCACCACTCCACTCCACCACTCCACCACCCCACCACTCCACCACCCCTCCACCAACTCCACTCCCTCCACCACTCCACTACTCCTCCACCACTCCACTCCTCCACCACTCCTCCACCACTCCATCACTCCACTCCACCACTCCACCACTCCCTCCACCCCTCCACCACTCCTCCACCACTCCACCCCTCCTCCACTCCTCCACCACTCCACTCCCTCCACCACTCCACTCCCTCCACCACTCCACCACTCCACTCCCTCCACCACTCCACCACTCCACCACTCCTCCACCACTCCACCCCTCCTCCACTCCTCCACCACTCCACTCCCTCCACCACTCCACCACTCCACCACCCCTCCACCACTCCCTCCACCACTCCACCACTCCTCCACCACTCCACCACTCCCTCCACCACTCCACTCCACTCCACCACTACCTCCACCACTCCACCACTCCTCCACCACTCCCCCCCGGTGGTAGCAGCAGGGAGTGAGGGACCAACACCAGTTGTTTACCTTTAAGAAACACTAAAAGTTTTCCCCCAACAATGACAGTATGGCCGCAGCCGTCTGTCTGTCTGTCTGTCTGTCTGTCTGTCTGTGTTTCTGTCTGTCTGTCTGTCTGTCTGTCTGTCTGTCTATCTGTCTGTGTTTCTGTCTGTCTGTCTGTCTGTCTGTCTGTCTGTGTTTCTGTCTATCTGTCTGTGTTTCTGTCTGTCTGTCTGTGTTTCTGTCTATCTGTGTGTCTGTCTATCTATCTGACTGTCTACCTCTCTCTCTCTCTCTCTCTCTCTCTCTCTCTCTCTCTCTCTCTCTCTCAATCTGAAAGTCCATTTACGAAGTCCAACTTAAACGGGTTAATCGAAAGGTCCAATTTGATAGCCCAATATAAGAGAGAAATTCAAAGTCCAGTCTAAAAAGTCCAACCTCAAAGTCCAGTCTAAAAGTCCAACCTCAAAGTCCAGTCTAAAAGTCCAGTCTAAAAAGTCCAACCTCAAAGTCCAGTCTAAAAGTCCAGTCTAAAAAGTCCAACCTCAAAGTCCAGTCTAAAAAGTCCAGTCTAAAAGTCCAAAAGCCAGTCAAAAGTCCACTCAAAGTCCAGTCTAAAAGTCCAGTCTAAGTCCAATCTCAAAGTCCAGTCTAAAAGTCCAACCTCAAAGTCCAGTCTAAAAAGTCCAACCTCAAAGTCCAGTCTAAAAGTCCAGTCTAAAAGTCCAACCTCTAAGTCCAGTCTAAAAAGTCCAACCTCAAAGTCCAGTCTAAAAAGTCCAACCTCAAAGTCCAGTCTAAAAGTCCAACCTCAAAGTCCAGTCTAAAAGTCCAGTCTAAAAAGTCCAACCTCAAAGTCCAGTCTAAAAGTCCAGTCTAAAAAGTCCAACCTCAAAGTCCAGTCTAAAAAGTCCAGTCTAAAAGTCCAACCTCAAAGTCCAGTCTAAAAAGTCCAACCTCAAAGTCCAGTCTAAAAGTCCAGTCTAAAAGTCCAACCTCAAAGTCCAGTCTAAAAAGTCCAACCTCAAAGTCCAGTCTAAAAAGTCCAACCTCAAAGTCCAGTCTAAAAGTCCAGTCTAAAAGTCCAACCTCTAAGTCCAGTCTAAAAAGTCCAACCTCAAAGTCCAGTCTAAAAAGTCCAACCTCAAAGTCCAGTCTAAAAGTCCAGTCTAAAAGTCCAACCTCTAAGTCCAGTCTAAAAAGTCCAACCTCAAAGTCCAGTCTAAAAGTCCAGTCTAAAAGTTCAACCTCTAAGTCCCAAATTGTTATCATATACCGGACATTATTTTGACCTCTGACCCCGTGTGAGGCTCCGAGTCCCTTACCCAATCATGGACCAGAAAATAGATTAGGTCAGGCTAGAAGACCTGACCACACACACACACACACACACACACACACAACACTCATAACAGTTTCATCTTGGCGATTTTCCAGTCACTAACTGTCCAATCTAACCGGTGGAGAACTAGGTCAGTATAACCAGTTATTCTGCCACAATGAACTGATCTCTCTCTCTCTCTCTCTCTCTCTCTCTCTCTCTCTCTCTCTCTCTTCTTCACCTCCCCTCTCATCACCGTCTCTCTCTATACACCATTTACCTTCCTTGTTTCATCCACTTTCTTTATTTTCTTCTTTACAACTGGAGAACCCTTTGTGACTGGGCCCCCCGTTAAGACTGGGCCCTTTATAGTCTGGGCCCCACGTTAAGACTGGGCCCTTTATAGTCTGGGCCTCCCGTTAAGACTGGGCCCTTTATAGTCTGGGCCCCACGTTAAGACTGGGCACTTTATAGTCTGGGCCTCCCGTTAAGACTGGGCCCTTTATAGTCTGGGCCCCCCGTTAAGACTGGGCCCTTTATAGTCTGGGCCCCCCGTTAAGACTGGGCCCTTTATAGTCTGGGCCCCCCGTTAAGACTGGGCCCTTTATAGTCTGGGCCCCACGTTCTAATAGGCCCCAGTTCAGACATGGGCCAATTAATTAACTTCGCTAAACTAGTTAATTTTGCGAAATAACAGTTTAACTTAAACGAAATTTTGGCAGATTAATTAACTTGGATTAATTATAAATTAACTCCTAAGAAAATATAACAAATAATATATAAGACACCAGCCATTAAGTCCAATACATTTAACATAAAGTGAAATAAATATGTGATAAATTCTGGGTTTAAACTTCAAGTGATTATTATTATTTATTTAATATGAATAATTCTTATCATGATATAATTTGTCAAAAGAAAATCTAACTTCGTTTTGTTTACTGAAAGAATAAAATTTTACCTGTTAAAAATTCCTGAGTCAAAATACAAAAAGTCAAGAATTTATACTGATTTTATCTCAAGAGTTATTCATACTAAGGAAGTATTGTGCCACACTGCCTCACTATTGTGCCACACTGTCTCACTATTGTGCCACACTGCCTCACTATTGTGCCACACTGCCTCACTATTGTGCCACACTGCCTCACTATTGTGCCACACTGCCTCACTATTGTGCCACACTGCCTCACTATTGTGCCACACTGTCTCACTATTGTGCCACACTGCCTCACTATTGTGCCACACTGCCTCACTATTGTGCCACACTGCCTCACTATTGTGCCACACTGCCTCACTATTGTGCCACACTGCCCCACTATTGTGCCACACTGGCCCACTATTGTGCCACACTGCCTCACTATTGTGCCACACTGCCTCACTATTGTGCCACACTGCCCCACTATTGTGCCACACTGGCCCACTATTGTGCCACACTGCCTCACTATTGTGCCACACTGCCCCACTATTGTGCCACACTGCCTCACTATTGTGCCACACTGCCTCACTATTGTGCCACACTGCCTCACTATTGTGCCACATTGCCCCACTATTGTGCCACACTGGCCCACTATTGTGCCACACTGCCTCACTATTGTGCCACACTGTCTCACTATTGTGCCACACTGCCTCACTATTGTGCCACACTGCCTCACTATTGTGCCACACTGCCTCACTATTGTGCCACACTGCCCCACTATTGTGCCACAATGCCTCACTATTGTGCCACACTGCCTCACTATTGTGCCACACTGCCTCACTATTGTGCCACACTGCCTCACTATTGTGCCACACTGCCTCACTATTGTGCCACATTGGCTCACTATTGTGCCACATTGGCTCACTATTGTGCCACACTGTCTCACAATTGTGCCACACTGTCTCACAATTGTGCCACACTGCCTCACTATTGTGCCACACTGCCTCACTATTGTGCCACACTGCCTCACTATTGTGCCACACTGCCTCACTATTGTGTCACACTGCCTCACTATTGTGTCACACTGCCTCACTATTGTGCCACACTGCCTCACTATTGTGCCACACTGCCTCACTATTGTGCCACACTGCCTCACTATTGTGCCACACTGCCTCACTATTGTGCCACACTGCCTCACTATTGTGCCACACTGCCTCACTATTGTGCCACACTACCTCACTATTGTGCCACACTGCCTCACTATTGTGCCACACTGCCCCACTATTGTGCCACATTGCCTCACTATTGTGCCACACACTGCCTCACTATTGTGCCACACTGCCTCACTATTGTGCCACACTGCCTCACTATTGTGCCACACTGCCTCACTATTGTGCCACACTGCCTCACTATTGTGCCACACCGCCTCACTATTGTGCCACACTGCCTCACTATTGTGCCACACTGCCTCACTATTGTGCCACACTGCCTCACTATTGTGCCACACTGCCCCACTATTGTGCCACACTGCCTCACTATTGTGCCACACTGCCTCACTATTGTGCCACACTGCCCCACTATTGTGCCACACTGCCTCACTATTGTGCCACACTGCCTCACTATTGTGCCACACTGCCCCACTATTGTGCCACACTGCCTCACTATTGTGCCACACTGCCTCACTATTGTGCCACACTGCCTCACTATTGTGCCACACTGCCTCACTATTCACACTACAGTAATCATTGACTCTTCTGGAAAACATTTACACGATATTAAGTTATTTAATCCACCTGGAAATTACCCGAAGCAAATTTAACACAGACAGGTTAACTTATCCTAACTTAACCGGAAAAATTTTAGCTTAATTAGTTAATGTACGAAATATCAGGTTAACTTTACTGGGAAAAATGAAAATTAACTTAACTAGTTCATTCCTGTTTCTAATATAACAAAGACACCTGTTCAATACAATACCCCACACCTGTTCAATACAATACCCACACCTGTTCAATACAATACTTACGTGAGGAACCTGTCCTTCACATCAGGTATAAGATAATTAACACTGTACCTGTAAGAGAGAGAAACATTTTATTAACATTACGTCAGGTTCAGAAAAATGTTAATATTAATATAAATTATTTTCATTATTATTATTATTATTATTATTGTTATTATTATTATATTGTTATTATTATATTGTTATTATTATTATTATTGTTGTTATTATTATTATTGTTATTATTATTATTGTCATTATTATTATTATTATTCTTATTATTATTGTTCTTGTTATTATTATTATTATTATTTATTATTGTTATTATTATCATTGTCATTATTATTATTGTTGTTATTGTTATTGTTATTATTATTATTATCATTATTATTATTATTATTATTATCATCATTGTGAGGGGTAGAGGTGAGGGGTGAAGGTGGAGGGGTGGAGGTGAGGGGGAGGGGGGAGGGGGAAGGGGGGAGGGGTGGAGGTGAGGGGGAGGGGGGAGGGTGGAGGTGAGGGTGAGGGGTGGAGGTGAGGGGGAGGGGTGAGGGGGAAGGGGGGATGGGTGGAGGTGAGGGGGAGGGGGGAGGGTGGAGGAGAGGGTGAGGGGGGAGGGGGGGAGGGGTGAGGGGGAGGGGTGAGGGGGGAGGGGTGAGGGGGAGGGGTGAGGGGGGAGGGGTGAGGGGGGAGGGGTGAGGGGGAGGGGTGAGGGGGGAGGGGTGAGGGGTGAGGGGTGAGGGGGGAGGGGGGAGGGGGAGGGGTGAGGGGGAGGGGTGAGGGGGTACACAGGTGAGCGTGATGGTTACCCGAGATAAAATGATCACCTTGATTACTTCACCTGGGTGGCTGGGGGTGGCTGGGGGTGGCTGAGGGGTGGCTGAGGGTGGCTGTGGGTGGCTGGGGGTGGCTGGGGGTGGCTGGGGGTGGCTGGGGGTGGCTGAGGGTGGCTGGGGGTGGCTGAGGGTGGCTGGGGGTGGCTGGGGGTGGCTGAGGGTGGCTGAGGGTGGCTGGGGGTGGCTGAGGGTGGCTGTGGGTGGCTGGGGGTGGCTGGGGGTGGCTGGGGGTGGCTGAGGGTGGCTGGGGTGGCTGGGGGTGGCTGGGGGTGGCTGGGGGTGGCTGAGGGTGGCTGGGGGTGGCTGGGGGTGGCTGAGGGTGGCTGGGGGGTGGCTGGGGGTGGCTGGGGGTGGCTGGGGGTGGCTGAGGGTGGCTGGGGGTGGCTGAGGGTGGCTGGGGGTGGCTGGGGGTGGCTGAGGGTGGCTGGGGGGTGGCTGGGGGTGGCTGGGGGTGGCTGAGGGTGGCTGGGGGTGGCTGAGGGTGGCTGAGGGTGGCTGGGGGTGGCTGGGGGTGGCTGAGGGTGGCTGAGGGTGGCTGTGGGTGGCTGGGGGTGGCTGAGGGTGGCTGGGGGTGGCTGGGTGTGGCTGGGGGTGGCTGTGGATGGCTGAGGGTGGCTGTGGATGGCTGAGGGTGGGAAGGAAGTAAGAGAAGGAAGGAAGGAAGGAAGGAAGGAAGGAAGGAAGAGATGGAAGGAAGGCAGGAAGGAAGAGATGGAAGGAAGGAAGGAAGAGATGGAAGGAAGGAACGAAGAGATGAAAGGAAGGAAGGAAGGAAGGAATGAAGGAAGGAAGGAAGAGATGGAAGGAAGGAAGGAAAGAGGATCAGATAGACGGTAGGAAAAATAAGAGAGAGGGGGTGGAAGGAGGGAAGGAGGGATGAAGGGAGACAAAGTGAATAACACAAGCTGGGAATTTTTCTTGAGTGGGTCACTTAAATTAGCGGCAGAGAGAGAGAGAGAGAGAGAGAGAGAGAGAGAGAGAGAGAGAGAGAGAGAGAGAGAGAGAGAGAGAGAGAGACTGACTCACTTAGTCCATCTTGAGTCCCTCGCTTTTCCACACACTTCACTTCTCTCTCATCGCCTGCCCCCCCCCTCCTCCTCCTCCTCCTCCTCCTCCTTACAGAAATTCTCTTTGGTATAATGTGTGTGTGTGCTGTGTGTGTGTGTGTGTGTGTGCTGTGTGTGTGTGTGTGTGTGTGTGTGTGTGTGTGTGTGTGTGTGTGTGTGTGTGTGTGTGTGTGTGTGTGTGCTGTGTGTGTGTGTGTGTGTGTGTGTTACTCCAGTTCAAATACAACGTAAAAGCTTTGACCCCCAAACAATAGTCCTTCGATCCTCCTCCTTCCCTCTCCCTCCTTCCCTCTCCCTCCTTCCCTCTCCCTCCTTCCTCCTTCACTCCTTCTCTCGTCTCTTCCTCCCTCCTTCACTCTCCTCCTTCGTCTCTCCTCTCCCGTCCCCCCTCTCCCTCCTTCCTTCGTCTCTCCTCTCCCGTCCCTCCTCTCCCTCCTTCACTCCTTCTCTCGTCTCTTCCTCCCTCCTTCACTCTCCTCCTTCCACTCCTCTCTCCCTCCTTCACTCAGGCTGATCAAGACTGGGGCCCACTAGTACTGGGGCCCACGAGTACTGGGGCCCACTAGTACTGGGGCCCACGAGTACTGGGGCCCACTAGGACTGGGGCCCACGAGTACTGGGGCCCACTAGGACTGGGGCCCACTAGGACTGGGGCCCACTAGGACTGGGGCCCACGAGTACTGGGGCCCACTAGTAATGGGGCCCACTAGTACTGGGGCCCACCAGGACTAGGGCCCACTAGTACTGGGGCCCACTAGTACTGGGGCCCACCAGGACTGGGGCCCACTAGTACTGGGGCCCACCAGGACTGGGGCCCACTAGTACTGGGGCCCACTAAGACTGGGGCCCACTAGGACTGGGGCCCACTAGGACTGGGGCCCACTAGGACTAGGGCCCACTAGTACTGGGGCCCACTAGGACTGGGGCCCACTAGTACTGGGGCCCACTAGTACTGGGGCCCACCAGGACTGGGGCCCACTAGGACTGGGGCCCACTAGGACTGGGGCCCACTAGGACTGGGGCCATTCGAACAGTCACACTGGATAACGATGACAAACACTCCCAGGCCTGAGTTCTGAAGTCGGTGCCCGCTGGGGTCATTATCACCCACACGACTACCCCAGTACCCCAGGGTCAGTGGTGAGGGGGTGAGGGGCGTGACGGGGTGAGGGGCGTGACGGGGTGAGGGGCGTGACGGGGTGAGGGGCGTGACGGGATGAGGAGCGTGACGGGGTGAGGGGCGTGACGGGGTGAGAAGGAGTGTAAGGGAAGGGGCTATGCTAGGTTAGGTTAGGTTAGGTCAGGTCAGGTCAGGTTAGGTTAGGTTAGGTCAGGTCAGGTTAGGTTAGATAGTTGACACACGCTGCTATAACTGTCTCTCACTTTTACTGTGAAAGTGAGAGAACAGAGAGAGAGAGAGAGAGAGAGAGAGAGAGAGAGAGAGAGAGAGAGAGAGAGAGAGAGAGAGAGAGAGAGAGAGAGAGGTAAGATCAGGTGCTAATAAGAACCAGGTCTGATGGACAGGTTGAAGCACCACCACTCTGCCTCCTCCACGCCCATCAGAACCATAACACGTGCCCATCAGAAGCATAACACAAGCCCATCAGAAGCATAACACAAGCCCATCAGAAGCATAACACAAGCCCATCAGAAGCATAACACACGCCCATCAGAAGCATAACACGTGCCCATCAGAAGCATAACACAAGCCCATCAGAAACATAACACAAGCCCATCAGAAGCATAACACACGCCCATCAGAAGCATAACAAACGCCCATCAGAAGCATAACACAAGCCCATCAGAAGCATAACAAACGCCCATCAGAACCATAACACACGCCCATCAGAACCATAACAAACGCCCATCAGAAGCATAACACACGCCCATCAGAACCATAACACACGCCCATCAGAACCATAACACACGCCCATCAGAACCATAACACACGCCCATCAGAAGCATAACACAAGCCCATCAGAAGCATAACACACGCCCATCAGAAGCATAACACAAGCCCATCAGAAGCATAACACAAGCCCATCAGAACCATAACAAACGCCCATCAGAAGAATAACAAACGCCCATCAGAAGCATAACACGTGCCCATCAGAACCATGACACATGCCCATCAGAACCATAACACACGCCCATCAGAACCATAACACACGCCCATCAGAAGCATAACACACGCCCATCAGAAGCATAACAAACGCCCATCAGAAGCATAACATGTGCCCATCAGAACCATAACACAAGCCCATCAGAAGCATAACACAAGCCCATCAGAACCATAACACACGCCCATCAGAACCATAACACACGCCCATCAGAACCATAACACACGCCCATCAGAAGCATAACACAAGCCCATCAGAAGCATAACACAAGCCCATCAGAACCATAACAAACGCCCATCAGAAGCATAACAAACGCCCATCAGAAGCATAACACGTGCCCATCAGAACCATAACACATGCCCATCAGAACCATAACACACGCCCATCAGAACCATAACACACGCCCATCAGAAGCATAACGCACGCCCATCAGAAGCATAACAAACGCCCATCAGAAGCATAACATGTGCCCATCAGAACCATAACACAAGCCCATCAGAAGCATAACACAAGCCCATCAGAACCATAACACACGCCCATCAGAACCATAACACACGCCCATCAGAACCATAACACACGCCCATCAGAACCATAACACACGCCCATCAGAAGCATAACACAAGCCCATCAGAAGCATAACACAAGCCCATCAGAACCATAACAAACGCCCATCAGAAGCATAACAAACGCCCATCAGAAGCATAACACGTGCCCATCAGAACCATAACACATGCCCATCAGAACCATAACACACGCCCATCAGAACCATAACACACGCCCATCAGAAGCATAACACACGCCCATCAGAAGCATAACAAACGCCCATCAGAAGCATAACATGTGCCCATCAGAACCATAACACACGCCCATCAGAACCATAACACATGCCCATCAGAACCATAACACAAGCCCATCAGAAGCATAACACACGCCCATCAGAACCATAACACACGCCCATCAGAACCATAACACACGCCCATCAGAACCCTAACACACGCCCATCAGAACCATAACACACGCCCATCAGAACCATAACACACGCCCATCAGAACCATAACACACGCCCATCAGAACCATAACAAACGCCCATCAGAACCATAACAAACGCCCATCAGAAGCATAACAAACGCCCATCAGAAGCATAACACGTGCCCATCAGAACCATAACACATGCCCATCAGAACCATAACACACGCCCATCAGAACCCTAACACACGCCCATCAGAACCATAACACACGCCCATCAGAACCATAACACACGCCCATCAGAAGCATAACACACGCCCATCAGAAGCATAACACGTGCCCATCAGAACCATAACACACGCCCATCAGAACCATAACACACGCCCATCAGAGAATTAACTATAGGCCAGTATTAACAAAAGAGAGAGAGAGAGAGAGAGAGAGAGAGAGAGAGAGAGAGAGAGTCCTGGGCGTGGCAGCACCTACTGATCCAGACACAGTGAGAGGTGAGGGGGAGGGGAGGGGTGGGAAGAAGAGGAGATGAGGGCTTGGGGAGATGGTTTTCCTCCCCCCACCCCCCTCCTCACCCCCTCCTTCTTTATCCGTATCTTGTAGAGCCTTGGAGAATAGTCGACGCCATCTTGTTCTCCAGGTGTTCTCGTGTTCTCCAGGTGTTCTCGTGTTCTCCAAGTGTTCTCGTGTTCTCCAGGTGTTCTCGTGTTCTCCAGGTGTTCTCGTGTTCTCCAAGTGTTCTCGTGTTCTTCAGGTGTTCTCGTGTTCTCGTGTTCTCCGGGTGTTCTCGTGTTCTCCAAGTGTTTTCGTGTTCTCTAAGTGTTCTCGTGTTCTCCAAGTGTTCTCGTGTTCTCCAGCCACATTCACAACCACATCCTTAGCCACTCCCATAACCATACCCTCAGTCACACTTTAATACACAGCTACACTTACAACCATACCCTCAGCCACACTCACTTAACCACACCCTCAGCCACACCCTCACCACAACCTAATAAACAACCACACTCACTTAACCACACCCTCAGCCACACCCTCAACCACACCCACTTAACCACACCATCTGTCACACCCTTGAATAATATCCCACAAAATCCAAATAACTCGTTAAAATAATTTTTTGGGTGGTGTACCTGAGGTCTACCTGGTTAATTAACTGTGGTGGTGGTGGTAGTAGTAGTAGTAATAGTGGCGGCAGTAGTAGTTATAGTAGTAACTCGAGGATTCTGGACGCGGGGACAGCGAGCTTTCTTCGACATCAGGATTTTTGATCCCATGGCCGCATGTCACCGTAACCTAGCTCTCCATGCTGCACATAGGAGGAACGAGAACGACAAGAGAAGGGCATATGGGGAGAGAATTGAGAACGTTGATCAAGGCAGCTTCACTGCTCTAGTGTTCACAACCTCTGGTGGGATGGGCCCAAGTGCAAGATGTTTCTACGCCAGACTCGCGGAGTTGATCTCCGAACAGAAGCAGCAGCCCACAAGTTATGTTACAGCCAGGATGAGATGTCGACTGTCCTTCTCTCTCCTTCGGTCGGCTTTGCTCTGCCTCAGGGGAACGAGAGCTTCTGCCCCTACTCCGACAACTGCTGCAGATATTGACTATGAGGCTACAGTCACTGAATGCCGCATAGATCTGCGGCTCAACTAATTTAACACAGCTAGGATAGCTACTTATGTATTAGGGTATTTAATATTAAGGTAAATAAATGGTGGCGAAGGCGTGGCTATTGGGGGAGGCTGGAGGCCATTTAAAAAAAAAAAAAAAAAAAAGTAGTAGTAGTAGGCGGCCAGCGCGGCGTGGGTGTGGTGGAACGTCCCCCCTGATCTAAAGGGTTATTGGTGGGGACATACTCGCTGTGTGGGAGTGGGAATTTGACAATGTGTCCGTGAATATCGTATGTCACCCTAAGCATTGCCACCCAAGGTTTCTTCTCATCCCTTACGGCATAAATTGTAAATATTCCGTGTGTTCACCGGCGTTCACCAAGTGAGTGGTGACCTGTGCTGGGTCGGTGGTGGGATAATGAGGAGGCTCGGCGCCAAGGTCAGTGTCGTTAGGCCTACTTTGACAGGGGTGGTCCCGAGACTATCGCCCCTATGGGGCCGAGAGTGCTGCCCATGCGGTCGCCCCCCCCCCCCCCCACCATAGTAACGGACACTTAGTATAGGGTCTCGACGAACCTAGTGAGTATACATAACTGATATTACACCAGTGAGACCATATAAATAGCGGCTATTTGTGCCAAGGTTATATAAACAAGTGCTTGGTGTGACAAACTCTTGTCCATAGTGTATCATTTTGATGTATGGATGGTCGCTATTAGGGGGGGGTAGCCTACACACCCACGCGCGCACGTATGCCCCTACTACCTGGACACAGCAGTCCAGCCTGTCACCTCTCCGCCCTTCCCTCATAAGAACCAGTATAATCTTGTGCCTGGGACTAAATCAGATGTTCGGAGGCGGACGTTACCGTCGCCCAAGGTGCTGTTCACTATGCCTGGCAACAGTCTTTGCTGCGTCTGTGCTAGCCCGAACCAAAACTGCACAAATTGTGTTTGTGCGAGAAACAACCGACCATGTGTGGATTGCAGGAAGCTAGACCAGTGTCGGAACCCACGTCGCAGGGAGCCGACACAGGCGGCCACAGTGGATATCGCCGGGACCCAACCACCCGATGATATCCGAAATGATAGCAGTGAGTCTACTCAACCCGAAAATGTAGTACTAATAAATGCTGCTCCCTCAGTAGCAGGTGCCCAGGAGGAGAATGAGAGACAGCCACCACAGTGGAATGGCATGTCGATGGAAAATGCAGACGTATGGGTCAAAGAAACCTACTCAGAGATTGTCAAGTGGTCGCCCGCTAACTTATTTGAACCACCCAAGTGTGCGGCCACCAAAGAAATGATTCGGGAGATGACTCGCTTCATGACTGATTACACTCAGAACCGCTTCCTCGCCCCCCTAGCTCTTCAAATACTGGCAATAATACCACATCTATTTTGTCAGAGGACACACACAAAGGCTAAGCACAAAGAAAATGTGGCAGCAATGAAGAGAAGATTGACAATGTGGCAGACTGGGGCCCTAGATGATCTCCTACGTGAAGCAAGAACACTGCAGGAGAGACTAAAAATTACGGGTGACGGAAAGCAAAACACCGATGACGTGGCAAGAAAATTTGGAAACAAAATGCGTGTGGGAAAAGTGTCTCAAGCGGTAAGATCTCTCACACAGGAATCCTCCGGTGGGGTGATGCCAATAAACAGAGAGACATTAAAACTATTGAAAGAGAAACATCCCCCTGCAAGTGAAGATGAAGGCATCAGGCTCCAGGGTGACTATATCCCACCAAATGCTGTCCTGTTCGAGAAAATAACAGGAGAGATGGTGTGGAAAAAGGCACTGAAGACTCGAGGAGGAGCCGGCCCTTCAGGTCTGGATGCAAACGGTTGGAGAGTCATCCTCAGCACAAACAAGTTTGGCCCTGTAGCAAGCGATCTCTGCACTGCCATTGCCGCCCTTGCAAGAAAGCTTGCATCCTCTTGCTGCCATCACCTCCAGGCCCTGACGGCCTGCCGCCTTATTCCTCTGGAAAAGAAACCAGGATGTAGACCTATAGGGGTGGGGGAAGTGCTGAGGCGGATCATCGGAAAGTGCATAATGGAGGTGGTAAAGGACGATGTCAGGGCAGCAGCAGGGAACCTACAAGTGTGTGCTGGCCACCAGGCTGGTGGGGAGGCGGCCATTCACGCCATGAGATTGATATTTGAGCAGCGTGATTGTGAGGCCGTGCTCCTGGTGGATGCTTCAAACGCATTCAACATACTTAACCACAAGGCTGCACTGCACAACATCAAGATCAAGTGTCCAAGCTTTGCGATGTATGTTGAAAATTCGTATACGAATCCTTCAGACCTCTACATAGTAAACAACAAGGCTCTACGAGGTGATACCATCCTACAGTCGACCGAGGGAACAACACAGGGGGACCCCGTTGCAATGGCAATGTATGCAATTGGCCTATCAGTGCTCCAACAAGAAATAAAATTTGAAACAACTGGGGTCAAACAAGTGGCATATGCTGATGACCTTACAGGAGCAGGAAAAGTGGAGTGCATCAAAAAGTGGTGGGACCTGGTAATATCGCGAGGTCCACAAATAGGGTACCACCCAAACGCCAGCAAGTCCTTCCTCATCGTGAAGCCAGAACATTATGAACGGGCATTGGAGGTTTTGGCGGAAGTGAGGTCAAAATAACTTAGGACAGCCAAAGACATCTAGGCGCAGTAATTGGCACTACGGACTTCAAGACCGAGTACGTAGCGGGAAAGGTGAATGAGTGGGTTAGCGAAATCCAAGCTCTGTCTGAGATTGCTAGCACAGAGCCACATGCGACCTTTGCAGCATTCACCCATGGAGTCAAGCATCGCTGGAACTACCTGATGCGTACCATCCCTGAGATCGGACCCCTCCTCCACCCTCTGGAAGAAGCTATCAGTGTCAAGTTCATTCCCAAACTAGTGAAACACCCTGACTTAACCCCAGCAGAAAGAACACTTCTTGCACTTCCACCAAGACTGGGAGGGATGGGACTAACTAATCCAGAGGAGATTGCTGACACTGAACATCAAAATTCACTTAAGCTCATGGTAGCCCTCACGGACCACATAATAGCCCAGAATGCAACAGGGGAAGTGGATACCAGCGAAGTAAATAAGATTCGTAGGTCCATTACGACAGATCGGCAGCACTGCCAAAATGACATGTTGCAGCAACTATTGCTGCAGGTTCCAGAAAATTTGACAAAAAAAGTAGCTATAGTGCAGGAGGTGGGCGCCTCGAACTGGTTAACTACGTTACCGATAAGGGCAAATGGTTTCAACCTTAACAAACAAGAATTTACAGATGCCATAGCTCTAAGGTACGGTTGGCCAGTAGATGGTTTGCCCTCCCAATGCGTGTGTGGCTCTTCCTATGATGGCGATCACGCCATGGTCTGCAAGAAGGGGGGCTTCATATGCATGAGGCATGACGAGGTAAGGGATCTCACAGCAAATATGTTGAAGGAAATCTGCCAGGACGTCATGGTAGAACCGACCCTCCTTCCATTGGATGGCGAGATCTTCCAACACAGGTCTTCAAACACATCTAACGAAGCCCGTGTTGACGTCAGTGCTCGAGGATTCTGGACGCGGGGACAGCGAGCCTTGTTCGACATCAGGATTTTTGATCCCATGGCCGCTTGTCACCGTAACGTAGCTCTCGATGCTGCACACAGGAGGAACGAGAACGACAAGAGAAGGGCATATGGGGAGAGAATCCAAAACGTTGATCAAGACAGCTTCGCTCCTCTGGTGTTCACAACCTCTGGTGGGATGGGCCCAAGTGCAAGATGTTTCTACGCCAGACTCGCGGAGTTGATCTCCGAACAGAAGCAGCAGCCCAGAAGTTATGTTACAGCCTGGATGAGATGTCGACTGTCCTTCTCTCTCCTTCGGTCGGCTTTGCTCTGCCTCAGGGGAACGAGAGCTTCTGCCCCTACTCCGACAACTGCTGCAGATATTGACTATGAGGCTACAGTCACTGAATGCCGCATAGATCTGCGGCTCAACTAATTTAACACAGATAGGATAGCTACTTATGTATTAGGATATTTAATATTAAGGTAATAAAATGGCGGCGAAGGTGTGGCTATTGGGGGAGGCTGGAGGCCATTTAAAAAAAAATAAATAAAAAATAAAATAGTAGTAGTAGTAGTAGTAGTAGTAGTAGTAGTAGTAGTTTCTCTTAATACTGTCAATAGGTCTGTGCCTCCCTCCACCCCCACCAGTCACCAACACCCCTTCCCTCTTACCACCACCATAACCCCTCCCCCTGACCACCACCTTAACCCCCTGACCACCCACCTCCCCCTGACCCACCCCTGACCACCCCCCTCCCCCAGACCCACAACAGTGAAGACCAAACGACCAAAGTTGACCCATCACGGTGGCCAATTTGGGGTCAATATGAGAGGAGGAAAGGCCATCGTGTGAACCAATCAGGAGTGTTGTGGCCCGGTGAAATGGGAGCTTATTGGTTGCTTGATGCTAGGGAGTAAAAAATACTGGCCCTTGTGACCTGACCTAACCTGACCTGACGTGACCTGTCCTGTCCTAACCCAAAATGACCTGACCTGACCTAGTATATTTTAGGTTAGGTTAGAGTTAGCATATCTTATCCACACACACACACACACACACACACACACACACACACACACAAACGCACACATACACACGCGCACACACACACACACACACACGTACAACTTCAGTTAATTGCAACAGGGAAAAATACATTCACTCTATGTTTTAACAGGACAGGTAACAGAGAGACGGGGTACAGAGGCCTCACCTGTCATATTCACTGTTCTACTGTCAATATAACCCGTCCCTGGGGGCCTGGTGTGTGTGTGTGTGTGTGGTGGAAGTGGGAGAGAAACAGAGACGGCCACATCAACAACACACACACCAGGTACCCACATATCCCCAACACAGCGACGGGGGACAATTTAGCTTTTCCACCGAATTGCCCGAGCGTGTGTGTGTGCGTGTGTGTGACGGCACTATATATACAAGAGTGGTCCTCCTCCCTAGAGAGAGAGAGAGAGAGAGAGAGAGAGAGAGAGAGAGAGAGAGAGAGAGAGAGAGAGACCCCAACACACACACACACACACACACGACTCACATTGTGCACATAAAAACGTACATAAAACACAACACAACATAACCTTGTCCTCTGAGTTGCCTTTGACTCTTCCTGTGAGAGGAGGAGGAAGAGGAAGAAGATAGGGAAGAGGAGAGGGAGGAAGAGGAAGGGGGTATGGGTAGGAGAGGAGAAGAAGGAGGAAGAGGAGGGGGGTATGGGTAGGAGAGGAGAAGAGGGAGGAAGAGGAGGGGTAATATGGAAGAGGTGGTGAAAATGAAGAGGAGGGGGAGGAGAGGGAAGAAGAGGAGGAGAAAGAACATGAAGATAGAACGTGGAAGAGAGGGAGGAGGAGGAGGAAGAGGAGGAGGAGAGGGAAGAGTTCAAAAGGAAGAGGAGGAGGGAAAATGAAGATAGGGACAGAGGAAAGAGGAGGATAGAGAAGGGAGGTGAAAAAGCAGGGAAGAGGAAGACTATGAAGAAGAGGAGAAGGAGGAGGAAAGAGGAAGAATATGAAGAGGAGGAGAAGGAAGACGTTAATAAAGACAACACACGTTACTGATAAAGGAAGGGGAATAAGATAAGAGAGATAATGAAGGAATAAGAGGGAAATTAATAGATTATAACAGCAGCTTATCTCACTCACAACAGGGGTCAAGGTCGGGGGGGGAGGTGGTGAAGATAGTGTGGGGAGGGGTGAAGATAGTGTGGGGAGGGGTGAAGTTAGTGTGGGGAGGGGTGAAGATAGTGTGGGGAGGGGTGAAGTTAGTGTGGGAAGGGGTGAAGATAGTGTGGGGAGGGGTGAAGTTAGTGTGGGGAGGGGTGAAGTTAGTGTGGGGAGGGGTGAAGTTAGTGTGGGGAGGGGTGAAGATAGTGTGGGGAGGGGTGAAGTTAGTGTGGGGAGGGGTGAAGTTAGTGTGGGGAGGGGTGAAGTTAGTGTGGGGAGGGGTGAAGATAGTGTGGGGAGGGGTGAAGATAGTGTGGGGAGGGGTGAAGATAGTGTGGGGAGAGGTGAAGATAGTGAGGGGAGGGGTGAAGATAGTGTGGGGAGGGGTGAAGATAGTGTGGGGAGAGGTGAAGATAGTGTGGGGAGGGGTGAAGTTAGTGTGGGGAGGGGTGAAGTTAGTGTGGGGAGGGGTGAAGTTAGTGTGGGGAGGGGTGAAGATAGTGTGGGGAGGGGTGAAGTTAGTGTGGGGAGGGGTGAAGTTAGTGTGGGGAGGGGTGAAGTTAGTGTGGGGAGGGGTGAAGATAGTGTGGGGAGGGGTGAAGTTAGTGGGGGAGGGGTGAAGATAGTGTGGGGAGAGGTGAAGTTAGTGTGGGGAGGGGTGAAGTTAGTGTGGGGAGGGGTGAAGATAGTGTGGGGAGGGGTGAAGTTAGTGTGGGGAGAGGTGAAGATAGTGTGGGGAGGGGTGAAGATAGTGTGGGGAGGGGTGAAGATAGTGTGGGGAGGGGTGAAGTTAGTGTGGGGAGAGGTGAAGATAGTGTGGGGAGGGGTGAAGTTAGTGTGGGGAGGGGTGAAGCTAGTGTGGGGAGGGGTGAAGTTAGTGTGGGGAGGGGTGAAGTTAGTGTGGGGAGGGGTGAAGATAGTGTGGGGAGGGGTGAAGTTAGTGTGGGGAGTGGTGAAGTTAGTGTGGGGAGGGGTGAAGTTAGTGTGGGGAGGGGTGAAGATAGTGTGGGGAGGGGTGAAGTTAGTGTGGGGAGGGGTGAAGTTAGTGTGGGGAGAGCTGAAGTTAGTGTGGGGAGGGGTGAAGTTAGTGTGGGGAAAGGTGAAGTTAGTGTGGGGAGGGGTGAAGTTAGTGTGGGGAGGGGTGAAGTTAGTGTGGGGAGAGGTGAAGTTAGTGTGGGGAGGGGTCAAGATAGTGTGGGGAGGGGTCAAGATAGTGTGGGGAGGGGTGAAGTTAGTGTGGGAGGGGTGAAGTTAGTGTGGGGAGGGGTGAAGTTAGTGTGGGGAGGGGTGAAGTTAGTGTGGGGAGGGGTGAAGTTAGTGTGGGGAGGGGTGAAGTTAGTGGGGGGAGGGGTGAAGTTAGTGTGGGGAGGGGTGAAGATAGTGCGGGGAGGGGTGAAGATAGTGTGGGGAGGGGTGAAGATAGTGTGGGGAGGGGTGAAGATAGTGTGGGGAGGGGTGAAGATAGTGCGGGGAGGGGTGAAGATAGTGTGGGGAGGGGTGAAGATAGTGCGGGGAAAGGTGAAGATAGTATGGGGAGGGGTGAAGATAGTGTGGGGAGGGGTGAAGATAGTGTGGGGAGGGGTGAAGTTAGTGTGAGGAGGGGTGAAGATAGTGGGGGGAGGGGTGAAGTTAGTGTGGGGAGAGGTGAAGTTAGTGTGGGGAGGGGTGAAGTTAGTGTGGGGAGGGGTGAAGATAGTGTGGGGAGGGGTGAAGTTAGTGTGGGGAGGGGTGAAGATAGTGTGGGGAGGGGTGAAGATAGTGTGGGGAGGGGTGAAGATAGTGTGGGGAGGGGTGAAGTTAGTGTGGGGAGGGGTGAAGTTAGTGTGGGGAGGGGTGAAGTTAGTGTGGGGATGGTTAAAGTAAGTGTGGGGAGAGGTGAAGTTAGTGTGGGGTGGGGTGAAGATAGTGTGGGGAGGGGTGAAGTTAGTGTGGGGAGGGGTGAAGTTAGTGTGGGGAGGGGTGAAGATAGTGTGGGGAGGGGTGAAGTTAGTGTGGGGAGGGGTGAAGTTAGTGTGGGGAGGGGTGAAGTTAGTGTGGGGAGGGGTGAAGATAGTGTGGGGAGGGGTGAAGTTAGTGTGGGGAGGGGTGAAGTTAGTGTGGGGAGAGGTGAAGTTAGTGTGGGGAGGGGTGAAGTTAGTGTGGGGAGAGGTGAAGTTAGTGTGGGGAGGGGTGAAGTTAGTGTGGGGAGGGGTGAAGTTAGTGTGGGGAGAGGTGAAGTTAGTGTGGGGAGGGGTCAAGATAGTGTGGGGAGGGGTCAAGATAGTGTGGGGAGGGGTGAAGTTAGTGTGGGGAGGGGTGAAGTTAGTGTGGGGAGGGGTGAAGTTAGTGTGGGGAGGGGTGAAGTTAGTGTGGGGAGGGGTGAAGTTAGTGTGGGGAGGGGTGAAGTTAGTGTGGGGAGGGGTGAAGTTAGTGTGGGGAGGGGTGAAGTTAGTGGGGGGAGGGGTGAAGTTAGTGTGGGGAGGGGTGAAGTTAGTGTGGGGGTGAGGGTAGTGTGTGGTCAACTCGATCAACAAGAGGGTCTGTAAGTGTCCTGAAATGAACCTCTCAAGACCCACCAACCCTGAACCATTATTGAACCTAACCTAACCTAACCCAACCCTGAACCATTATTGAACCTAACCTAACCTAACCTACCCAAACTTAACTCAGGGATGGAAGGAAAAGGGACGGGGGGGTAGGGTGTGTCAATTTTGTCAACATGTTAAAAATCAAATTTGGTAGTCAAAATATTGTGCCTCTTTATGTCTAAACGTGAGATTAGCAAACAAAAATGAATTGAAATAACCCTCACCTACATCAATTATACCTTAAAGTTTCAAATATCAGTATTTCAACAAATTAATGAGACTTGATTAGAATTATTCACTTGATATTAACTAATCTCATGTAAGCATATGGATTATGGAGTATTTTATGGTTCTATAGCTTGTGTACAATATGCATGTCAGAACATGAACATGAACAGGCTCTCCGTGTGGGACAGTTTAATTCTTGTTTTGACTTGTACCAAGCGTGAGGATAAGGCGCCCGGCTCACTCTCCTTCTAGATATCATAGACGGTGGTTTGCTCTCATTGCACTTGCACCTACTCTACCAGACGAATTCTACATTTTAATTATTGTAAGTAGGGCATATTGATTGTCGCAGTTACTTATATCATTGTATAAAACATTATGTTCTAAGAAATTATTATGTTATTTCTGTTACAGCATTTTTGATAAACAAATTGATATTTTTTGAAACAACAATTGAATTATGAAACATTGAAATATTTTTCTATTTGTCAGATAGTGTGAAGATGTCAAAATTGAAGACAAGAAGTCAGTTGTCAACCCACTTGAGCCTGCTAGTTGGTAAAGGGAAGGAGCTTCCTGTATCAGAACTTCCAACAGTGAGAGACATGCTAAGATTAGGGTTACTCCTTCGAGAAAAAAATGCAAAGGACAGAAGGAACTATACAGATAAAGAACTCATAAATGACATGATAGTCCCTCTTCTGCATCAATGGACAAAAGCTAATGCACTATTCAAACCACCTGTGATTAATCAGTGTCGAACTATTGAGCTAAAACTAACGAAATTATGGCACAAAGCAGTTGAAACATCACTTGGTAAAGGAAACTTGGCCAGGAAAAATGAATTTCTGCACACACTTGATACTCTGTTTGACATTTTGACCTGCAAGTGCTCCATACAATTATGTTCTGAATCCAACTGTTCTCACTCAGGTAAGAGAGAAAATAATTCCCACATTGATTGTGGTTGTCCTCGTGAAAAGAAGATCCCTGTTTTAGAGCTTGAATTTATAAAGGCACAGAGGACAAAGGCAGAAGGCCAAGGAAGTATGCAAATGGGTTCAATAGATTATTCAGAAACAAAGAAGCAGATTGCTAATGCCAAGAAGAGAGAACAAATCCGAGAGAGGGAACAAAAGAAGAAAATGAAGAGTGAAGAAGCCATCCAAAGAGAGGAAGAGCTGTGTCAAGATGTTTATCACTTCTTTGATAGTTCTTCTGATGAACAGGAAGCAACATCAGATGATAGTTCCAAAGAGCCATCTGAACCTTTACCAAAGAAAATGAAATACAACACAAGAAATATTTCAAACATTGCTTTAGCTAGTATTCGCCACCATGCTGGACTTCGTGAGGCTGCAGAAATTGCAACTGCCGCTTGGATAGATGCAGGCCTCATCAGCCGAGAGGATGTATCTTTGGTGATAGATCATAATAAAATTAGAAGAGCACAAGAAAAAATAATGAAGGAAATATCTGATCAGCATGAAAACGATTTAAGCGAGGGAGGGCTCTCCTGTCTTTTGTTTGATGGAAGAATAGATGACACAAAAGTTTTGCTAGAAGTAGAGGGAGTGAACAGAAAGTTTCCAGGTCTCATCAAAGAAGAACACTACTCTGTCTGTTCTGAGCCTGGTGGTCGGTTTTTGTTTCACTTTGCTCCCGAAACTGAAGTAGAAGGGAAGAAACATGCAGAGGTCATTGCTGATCATATTTTATGTTGGGTTCAGGAGAGAGGACTTGGCAGTTCACTGCAGGCTGTTGGTGGAGATTCAACTGCAGTGAACACCGGATGGCAGGGGGGTGTAATGACGCATTTAGAGAAAAAACTAGGAAGAAGACTTGTTTGGATTGTATGTGATTTACATACAGGCGAGCTACCTCTTCGTCATCTCATCCAGGAACTTGATGGTCCTACAAAGAGCAACAACAAGTGGTCAGGTCCCCTTGGCATCATGCTGGATGAAGCAACACAACTAGAAATAAATACAACCTTTCCAAAGGTCGAAGTTGGCCCTCCCCTTCCGGCGTTGTCTGAAGGAGTCATCAAAGATCTCAGCACAGATCAATCCTATGCTTATCGTATTGCCCAAGCAATAAGATCAGGAGAAGTGCCTCAGTCATTGGCTCTCTTGGAGATTGGACCTGTCAGTCACAGCCGTTGGTTAACTACAGCTCTTCGTTTCTGCAGGATTTGGATTTCCAAACACGAATTGAAGGGCAAAGTGCTGAAGAATTTGAGGTTAATTGTTGAATTTATTATTGGAGTTTATCTTCCCCAGTGGTTTAGTGTGAAACTTAATCCTATGTGGGTGGATGGGCCCAATCACCTTTTGTTTCAATTGCAGCTAGTAAGAACACAGAGGAAGGTAGTGAGGGACATCGTGTTACCTGTGGCAAGAAGGTCCGCTTGGTATGCTCGATCAGAAGCAGTTTTGCAAGCAATGCTTTGCAGTCAATGTACCAATCTCCGAACCGAGGCTGTAGAAGTCATTCTAAAGATTAGAGGAACGCTAATAGATGACGACCAGTTGGGAGACTGTTCGTTTCATTCAAGAAAAGTTCCCCCAATAAACGTCAATGCCACCAAATTGTCAGAATTGGTTGACTTGAGTTTGGAAGTCTTAGAGCCACCATTGACAACAAGTCTAACTAGCCAAGAATTGAGAAACCTTAAAGAGACTCCAATGCAGGTGCCGAAGTGGCCTTCCCACACTCAAAGTGTGGAGAGATGTGTGAAAATGGTCACAGAAGCAGCGGGCCATGTTTACAGCCACGAGAGGCGAGAAGGTTACATCAAAGCACAAATAGCAAGCAGACTACTGATGACAAGAAACCAAAGCAAAGAGAGTATGAAGGCATTGGTTACTTTCAAATAGACTACGGATAATAAAATATAATAATTTGAAACTTGAAACAGTAACATGTGTGCAAACGCTGGTTATGTTATAAATTCACAAATATGTACATTTAAAAATCCATTTGATGTAGGTAGGACTTATTATAAAAAAAAATTTATGCCAGAATATTGTTTTGCATGCTTAAAGACTACAATAAATTGCTACCAAATTACTCGATTTTCAATTTAGCCAGTTCACCCCCTAAATTGACACACCCTAACGGGGGGGGGGGGGGGAAAGGAAGAGAGGAAGGAGGAGGAAGAAGGAGGAAAGAAGGGAGAAAGAGGGAAGGAAAGAAAGGGAGGGAAGAAGGGTGAGAGGGAAGGTAGAGGAGAGGATAGAGGAAAAGAGGAAGGAGGAGATGGAAGGTGGAAGGGAAGGAAGTAGAGAGAGAGAGAGAGAGAGAGAGTAGGAGGGAGGGGGAGGGGGTGAGAGAGAGAGAGGGATGGAGGGAGAGGGAGGGGGTGAGAGAGAAAGAGAGGGAAGGAGGGAGAGAGAGTGGGAGCGAGTGGGAGGGAGAAGGGGAAGGAGAGGGGGAAGGAGAGAGAGAGAGAGAGTGGGAGTGAGTGGGAGGGATACAAACACCAGAAGGCTGCCAGTGTCTGTTTGTTCCCAGAAATATGCTGACAAATACCTCTCCCTCCTCCTCTTCCTCTCCCACCTCCTCTTCCTCTCCCACCTCCTTCTATACAGCAGAGACGGAGGAGGAGGAACAGCAGGAGGAAGAGGAAGAAGGGGAGAAGGAGGAGGAGAAAGAGCAGGAGGAAGAGAAGGAGGAAGAGGAGAAAGATAAGTAAGGAAGAGGAAGAAAACTAAGAAAGAGAAGGAAGAGAGAGAGAATGACGTGAAAAATAATTAGGGAAGAAGAAGAGGAGGAGGAGGAGGTGAACTAGGGGAGAGAGAAACAGGCAAAAAGAGGAAGAAAAGGAGGATGATGATCAGAAAAAAGGGGAGGAGGAGAAGAGAGAAGAGGAGCAAAATAAATAGGAAAAGAAGAGGACGGAAGAGGAAGTGTATCATCCAGCTATGATACAATGATATGAGTTATTAAGGATGTCACCTACAGTAGGTTGGTGAGTTCTGGGGTGACTAAAGAGGCCGATACGGGACCGGCAGAGTCGTCCACAGATGTTGCACGTGTGGGGGGCTACATCTAGTGCGGGAGGGGCGGTGGCAGCGTCTTTCCGGCGCTGGCGCTTCTCTGCCTCGGTTTACAGTCGGGCTAACTCGAAAGTATTGACACCTTCTCGTGTGGTGCTCCTCCAAGCGTTACGGTGTGCAGTAATCGTCTCCCAGGTGAGGGGGTCCATCTGGCACCTTTTCAGGTTTGTCTTAAGACTATCCTTATACCTTTTCAGTTGCCCGCCAGTGTTACGTTTACTATTCGTTAGGTGACTGTAAAGTAGCTGCTTTGGCAGTCTACTGTCGTCCATGTGGGTAACATGGCCAGTCCAGCGTAGTTGTTCATGGATAATGGTAGCCTCGATGCTCCTACAGTTGGTGTCAGCGAGAATACTGGCATTAATTCTCTCGGAGGATGGAACGTAGACTACGTAGGTGAAAGTTTTCAAGTTCCCGGACATGCCTCCTGTATGTGACCCATGTCTTTTTTTTTCTTTTTCTTTTTTTTACGGGGATTAGTCCACCCGGGCACAGGTCACTGACCCACATCTGGGCCTGGGGGGCGAAACAACAACAATAACAACAACTATAATTATAATTATAATTATAATTAATTATAATTATAATTATTATAATAATAATAATAATAATAATAATAATAATAACCACAAAGAAATACAAAATGAAAAAAACGATCAAGAGTGAGAAACAATATATGTTGTGTTGTGTTGTCAAGGTAAGAGAAACAATTGAGATCCTGCAATCGTGTGTAAATGAGGCAGAAAGTCAGATCAGCAACCTGGGACTTGGTCACAATTTTCGTGATGCCATATGGCAGCAGGGTCTACCATTAGACAACACATTATGCTTCATATATCTTCCCAGGCGGTAGCACCTCAATGTTTGGTAGCTGCCTACTACCTACCTACTTGCTGCCATATAACAGGATGGGGAGGAACACTGCTCCATATCAGGCCCTGATTCTTTGTTATTTTTCATCTGTTTGATGGCAGTAATCTACCTCATCCAGGGATGGAGGACAACTGAGGTGGGTCAGCTCTGGATGCTGAGGGACCTGCTGGGTAGTCAGGATATCCACATCGGTGTTTCGATTGAGCAGTGGATGGCAGTGCTCTTTCCAGTGCTTAAAGAGCTCTCCATCGCCTTTAATTAGGGAGTTACCATCGGATGATTGGCCCATAAATTGTTTTAGTGGAATTGAAAAATTCTTGCATCTTGTGGTGATCTGCAAGTTTTTGTGCTTCAAATGCTTTATTTTTAAACCAGTCGTTCTTTAGAGTGCAAAGTTCACCCTGGACCGCCGCTTTTTCCTGCAAAAGGTATTAGCTTTGGTTCGAAACTGAGGGTTGTTCTGCCAGTCAGTTAAAGCAACAAGTTTATCATCGACACCTAGATTGATTTCCGGGTCATTTTCATCAAACCAGTCTTGGTGTATTCTTTCAATCTGGCCGAGGGTCTCTGCAGATTTTTGTCATGACAGTTTCAAGAATATCCCATTCGTCACTGGGATTTGGGCTGTTTGTTGTCGGGTTGTTCAGCAGCCCATGGTCGAGCTGCTCTCTGAAAGCATGTACTACCGCTGGATCATCCAGACGCTTCGTGTTAAAACCTTTTCTGGAGGCTTGCTGCCTTCGCCGTTTTGGGGCGACGTGATGTGAGAGCTTGGCTCTAACGAGCAGTGGTCTGAGCCATGCATGGCTCAGGTGATGAGGACATCTCTGCGATCTCTTTCTTTGACAATGATGTAGTCAATGAGATGCCAGTGTTTGGATCATGGGTGTTGTCACGAACCCTTGAACTTGTCGGCCTGCCTAAACAAGGTATTGGTGATAGTGAGGTTGTGAGCAGCACACTTGCTGAGGAGGAGAAGGCCATTGGAATTACACTTGCCTAGTCCATTTCTCCCTACGGTTCACTGCCAAATGTCAGCATCTCTGCCAACTCTGGCATTGAAGTCACCAAGGATCACAACCTTATTTTCTCTGGGGATAGAGGTTAGCACTCTGTCGAGGTCGGCGTAAGAGGCCTTCTTAATATCATCCTCTGCATCCAGTGTTGGGGTGTATGCACTGATGAAGAAGACATGACGTGAGTGCTTCAGTGCGACTCGGAGCGTCATGAGGCGCTCGTTGATCCCCACAGGCATTTCAGTTAGCCAATGTAGGATGCATTGGTGGATAGCAAATCCAGCTCCATAAATGCGGTTTTCCCTCAGCAGCAGGCTTACCCTGTGAGTCGACCCTCGTCTGGGAGCCGGGACTCAATAATGGCTGCTATGTCGAAGTTTTACCTAGCCAGTTCTTTTGCTACAAGGGCAGTTTTTTTTTAGGATGCTCATTTGTGCCAGCGTCAAGAAGGGTCCTGACATTCCATGCAGCGACCACAAGAGGTTGTATTTACAGTTTGTTTTTGTTTTGATCTGTGATTATGATTGTGTTTTCGACTGCATAAGGATGACCTTACTGGGCGCGGTTACCCAATCAGGTTAGTTCTTTAGGCAGGCTATTAAGGGCACGTTTTCTAGCCCCCTCCCCATGTGGGGTGAGCAGAGTGGCTAAATTGAAAGGGCTGTTCAGTTGAACAGACAGGACTGGATTGCACTGCTGCCTAGATCCCAATTCATAAACGACCATCTTATCTGTGCCGCCCATGTGCAGAGTTGTGACTTGAGGCTCCCGGCAGTCATCTCTGCCTGTCCCCGTCGCCACTCGTCCGTCACCATGGGACTTATGGGGGTATAGGGGTAGTGATGATGATGAGAGGTATGATGAGCTGGATGATGGCTGTGTGTGAGTTGATTTATGTGGTGAGGCAGGAGCGCAGGCTGCAACCACACATCTTGGATCTCCTTTTTCCTGGTTCAGTGGTGTAAGTGTTGCAACGACTGGGGAGAGGGAGAGTTGCAATGGACTGCCAATAGCCCAGTTTGATGGGCTTCGCCTTAACATCCTGTCCATCAGGAATTACCTTTATACGCAGGTGTAGTCGTTGGGTTCCCATGGTGGTCACCTCTTCCGCCTACACCGCCGTTGGGGTCTTGTTTGAGTTCTATAAGCATGTCTGCCTGATGCGGGGCTCCAACCCAGATTTTTCACTCGGGGTTTACTCCAGTTACCTTATACCTACCGAGGTTAATCCGCAAGGCAGCGGGGCAATGGTTGATAGGCGCCAAGACGTGTCCACATACCAGTGGGCCTATGGCCCGTCCTTCTGGGACCCACTGCTGCTCCGAGATCCTCTGCAGGTCTAGCCTAGGCCCACGAGGCACCCAATTACTGTGTTGCCACGAGGAGGCACAGCAGGAGTCTTGATGGTGAGGAGGCTGTGTACTGGCAGGGGAAGACTGGTGCAAGTTGCTTCCCTGTTCACCACGAGGACTAGCCAGCGGCGGCAGGAGATGGCGAGAGGGAGCAAGGAGTGTTTGCACCTGAACACTAACATAATGCTGCCTCAGTACCCACACACACACTTTAAGTCACCTGTAATCACCTGTGACATTATAAAATCTAAGCCATTATAATTCCTAACCAAAATAGTCACCCGATTACAACCTAAAACCGATTAGAAGCTCACCCGATTACAACCTAAAACCGATTAGAAGCTCACCCGATTACAACCTATACCCGATTAAAAGTCAACCTATTACAACCTATACCCGATTAAAATTAAAAAGTCATCCGATTACAACCCACACCCGAATCCCGATTAAAAGCTCACCCGATACGACGCTCCATCAAGGCTTGAGGGGAGGTACTTGTCAGCCAATGTTTACACTAATGCATTATGGGATCGATAAACTCTCTCCCGCCTTTATAATGTGTGCGTGCGTGCGTGCGTGTGTGGGTGTGTGTGCGTGTGTGTGTGTGTGTGTGTGTGTGTGGTATTCATGGTTCTGGTATCAGCCGAAATGACTCTCTCTCTCTCTCTCTCTCTCTCTCTCTCTCTCTCTCTCTCTCTCTCTCTCTCACATCTTGGTTGACAACAGCCAATCACAACACGTCAGAGTTATCACCCTGACAATACCGGTTTAGACAGACAGACAGAAGAACAGAGACAGACAGACAGAAGAACAGACACAGACAGACAGACAGACAGAAGGACAGACAACAATACCCCTACATAATCCAGCGGGAATTAAACACAATATTATGATTCCCCATTGATTTGGTATAGCCAGATATATCCGGCCACAACCACATATATCCGGCCACAGCCAGATATATCCGGCCACAACCACATATATCCGGCCACAACCAGATATATCCAGCCACAGCCAGATATATCCGGCCACAACCACATATATCCGGCCACAACCAAATATATCATCCAGCCACAGCCAAATATATCCGGCCACAACCAAATAAGATCCGGTCACAATTCAATTCAATTCAATTCAGCCAGACCCACCCGGCCATAGGCAGATACACCCGGCCATAGGCAGACCCACCCGGCCATAGGCAGACCCACCCGGCCATGGCCAGATACACCCGGCAATAGGCAGACCCACCCGGCCATAGGCAGACCCACCCGGCCATGGCCAGATACACCCGGCCATAGGCAGACCCACCCGGCCATGGCCAGATACACCCGGCCATAGGCAGACCCACCCGGCCATGGCCAGATACACCCGGCAATATTATCAACATTATCTCCATCTATAATCTTTGATGTTCTATTTCCAGTAAATGATCCCCCCAAAAAAATATTAACTGGCAACTCAGTCCTTACAAAGATGACAGTTAATGTTTTTTTATTATAATTTATGAGTCACTATATATAGACCTTATTTAGCTTTGTATAATTAATCCGTTTATGACCTCCACATTATAATGACAATATTATTCATTTGTAAATTATAATTGGTTAGGTTAGGTTAGGTTTGGTTTGGTTTGGTTTGGTTAGGTTAGGTTAGGTTAGGTTTGGTTAGGTTAGGTTAGGTTAGGTTAGGTTAGTTTAGGTTAGGTTAGGTTAGTTTAGGTTAGGTTAGGTTAGGTTAGGTTAGTTTAGGTTAGGTTAGGTTAGTTTAGGTTATGTTAGGTTAGGTTTGGTTTGGTTTGGTTTGGTTAGGTTAGGTTTGGTTAGGTTAGGTTAGGTTAGGTTTGGTTAGGTTAGGTTAGGTTAGGTTAGGTTAGTTTAGGTTAGGTTAGGTTAGTTTAGGTTATGTTAGGTTAGGTTAGGTTAGGTCCATGAATAAGGGACTGGACCAATGTGTCGTGTCATCAGCCAACAACACACTCTCGCCTGGCCGCCCACAAGTTGTTAACTATTACCATATACTTAATGCATCTCCTCGAGGCTGTGGTCAGGGAAACGTACCCCAATCCTAACCTAACCAAACCTAACCTAACCTAACCAAACCTAGCCTAGCCTAGCCTAACCTAACCAAACCTTACCTAACCTAACCTAACATAACATAACCAAACCTAGCCTAGCCTAGCCTAACCTAACCTAACCTAACCAAACCTAGCCTAACCTAACCTAACCTAACCTAGCCTAACCTAACGTCATATAACATAACATAATATACTCTGAATAAATTAATAATTTATTCAGAAATGTATTTTTATAAAAGCGGCAGGTGATAATTATATAGATTTATGTGCAAGAAGCTCAGAAATACCTATAATTTCAAGATTGGATATCATTTAGTTACATCTATTTGGCATGAGGTTTTGGCATTGATGCACTGTAGTACTGTGTGATAGGGAGATAGATCATTTCTGCAGCATTTGTCAACCAACAGAGACCGGTCTAACCTTGCATGATTGTATGTGGGCAAGTTTGTACAATACACAGTCACTCGTCTGCTTTATCGATACAGCGTGGATGTTAAAGTAATTAATGCACTATGTGGAGGTGAAGCTGGACAGGAGGCTAATATGTGACCTCCTTACTGGGGAGTTGACCCTGAGACACCTCATCATCAGCTTGGATGGCCCCCACACTCGGCATTAACAGGTGGAGTGGCAATATTGGCAAGCTGCTGGACACTGCTACGGAGCTGGAGACAGATCCCAAGTGTGCCAAGATCTGTGTGGGGCTCCTCTGGTCCAGCTGAGTGAAGAGGGTGTGAGGGACCTCTCTACAGGCCAGTCCTATGGCTAAAGGATTCCCCAGGCCACCAGGACTGGAGAGCTGCCCCACAACTTGACCCTGCTGGAAATTGGACCAGTCTGTCATAGCAGGTGGCTGACAGCTGCACTGAGGATGTGCAGACTGTGGGTGCCTAAGCATGAACTGAAGGGGAAGCACAAGAAGAATCTCAAGCTAATAGTGGAGTTGATAGTGGGGGTGAACTTGACTAACTGGTACAACATCAAAGTCAACCACAGGCGGGTGGAGGGGCCCAGGCACATTGTGTACCAGCTGGAGCTGTTGAGAAGTCACAAGAAGAAGGTGCTGTATGATGCCCACTGTGAGGAGGTCAGCCTGGTGTACACACCCAGAGGCAGTGTTGCGGGCCATGTTGTGTAGTGAGGTGGAGGATGAGAGGAGAGAGGCAGTGTTGTGGGCCATGTTGTGTAGTGAGGAGGAGGATGAGAGGAGAGAGGCAGTGTTGTGTAGTGAGGTGGAGGATGAGAGGAGAGAGGCAGTGTTGCGGGCCATGTTGTGTAGTGAGGTGGAGGATGAGAGGAGAGAGGCAGTGTTGTGTAGTGAGGAGGAGGATGAGAGGAGAGAGGCAGTGGACAGGATACAGGAGATGAGGAAACACAGACTGGTGACATAAACCCAGATGCCACCAAGCTGTCAGAGCTGATAGACTGGGGTCACTGAACCTCCCCTCACCACAGCTCAAGTCAAGCAGTTTGTGCATAGGCCTATGGAGGTGCCAGACTGGCCTTCACAGTGTGGAGAGGTGTGTCAAACTGGTCACAGAGGCAGCTGCCCATGTCTACAGTCACGAGAAAGGGGATGGGATGATCAAGTCCCAATTGGTGAGCAGACTTCTGATGTCTAGGAACAGGAGCAAGCAGGACCTGGCCCCTCTCACCAAGCTCAAGAAGTGAAGAGTATAGCATGTGAGCATATGTGTGTGAGTGTCTGTACATAGTGTTTGCATTGTGTGGCACCTTTTGTATATAGTGTTTACAACAGTAGAGTCAGTCGTTGTAATACAGAGGTTCCGTGTGTGGCTTGTGTTCTTGCCGGCGATCATTACTACAAGGAGGAGAGTAAAAACCTCGATACCTATTGTCAAACATTACTAAATAAAACTGCACATACGATTTTCCAGTGTCTCATATCAGTACAATGGTGATAGATAGCAACAGGACAACTGAGCATTTTGGGCCTAAAACTCAAACATTAAAATGGACATTATTGTGGGCAGGACACCTCCAGTCTCAAAATCAACATTATCCCTGAAATCAACAGAAAAAGATGCCTCATTTGATGACCGGCCGTCAGAAAATTCCTAAAATTGCACTTCGACCCTGAAATTGACACACCCTTAACCTAACCTAACCTAACCTAACCTTACCCCCACTTTCCCTAATCTAATGTAAACTGTATCTGTCAATTGTTGGGGAGAGTGGGAGTGTTGGGGCAGTGTTGGGGGAGGCTGAGGGAGATGGGACAGCGTTGGGGGAGGCTGGGGGAGGGTGGGACAGTGTTGGGGGAGGCTGGGGGAGATGGGACAGTGCTGGGACAGTCCTTGGGTGAGGCAGGACAGACAGAGGTTCCCACGGGGCTGGACATAAGCCGATATATAACTTTTTGATAACGCACAAGAACCAGCTGTCGTCAGTGTAGGGTGGTGGGGGGGGGGTGTAGTTATGGGGGTTAGAGGGGGTTGTGGTGGTGAGAGGGGGGAGGCTGGGGTTATGGGGGTGAGAGGGGTTGTGGTTATGGGGGTGAGGGGGTAGAAGGGTTGTGGTGGTAGAGGATGGTGGTAAAAGGGTTGTGGTGGTAGAAGGGTTGTGGTGGTAGAGGATGGTGGTAGAAGGGTTGTGGTGGTAGAGGATGGTGGTAGAAGGGTTGTGGTGGTAGAGGATGGTGGTAGAAGGGTTGTGGTGGTAGAGGATGGTGGTAGAGGATAGTGGTAGAAGGGTTGTGGTGGTAGAGGATGGTGGTAGAAGGGTTGTGGTGATAGAGGATGGTGATAGAAGGGTTGTGGTAGTAGAGGATGGTGGTAGAAGGGTTGTGGTAGTAGAGGATGGTGGTAGAAGGGTTGTGGTGGTAGAGGATAGTGGTAGAAGGGTTGTGGTGGTAGAGGATGGTGGTAGAAGGGTTGTGGTGGTAGAGGATAGTGGTAGAAGGGTTGTGGTGGTAGAAGATGGTGGTAGAAGGGTTGTGGTAGTAGAGGATGGTGGTAGAAGGGTTGTGGTGGTAGAGGATAGTGGTAGAAGGGTTGTGGTGATAGAGGATGGTGGTAGAAGGGTTGTGGTGGTAAAGGATGGTGGTAGAAGGGTTGTGGTGGTAGAGGATGGTGGTAGAAGGGTTGTGGTGGTAGAGGATGGTGGTAGAAGGGTTGTGGTGGTAGATGATGGTGGTAGAAGGGTTGTGGTGGTAGAGGATGGTGGTAGAAGGGTTGTGGTGGTAGAGGATAATGGTAGAAGGGTTGTGGTGGTAGAGGATGGTGGTAGAAGGGTTGTGGTGGTAGAGGATGGTGGTAGAAGGGTTGTGGTGGTAGAGGATGGTGGTAGAAGGGTTGTGGTGGTAGAGGATAGTGGTAGAAGGGTTGTAGTGGTAGAGGATGGTGGTAGAAGGGTTGTGGTGGTAGAGGATGGTGGTAGAAGGGTTGTGGTGGTAGAGGATGGTGGTAGAAGGGTTGTGGTGGTAGAAGATGGTGGTAGAAGGGTTGTGGTGGTAGAGGATAGTGGTAGAAGGGTTGTAGTGGTAGAGGATGGTGGTAGGGAGGTTGTGGTGGTAGTAGTGGTTAGTTTTACCTGATGACGTCACGCCCCTCTTCACGTCAGCTTACCTGTAGAAATACAAATCAAATTAGATTTACGATAGATGACATAACATAACATAACACTAATATGACTTAACTATAACATAACATAACATAACACTAATATGACTTAACTATAACATAACATAACATAACACTAATATGACTTAACTATAACATAACATAACATAACACTAATATGACTTAACTATAACATAACATAACATAACACTGATATGACTTAACTATAACATAACATAACATAACACTAATATGACTTAACTATAACATAACATAACATAACACTAATATGACTTAACTATAACATAACAAAACATAATATAAAACGTAACTTGGGCCTACTACAATTAATACTACACACACACACACACACACACACACACACACACACACACTACTACTACTACTACTACTACTACTACTACTACTACTACTTTGCCGTCACTGGTAATCGAGGCTGACGATCATCCAGCTATGATACAATGATATGAGTTATTAAGGATGTCACCTACAGTAGGTTGGTGAGTTCTGAGGTGACTAGAGAGGCCGATACGGGACCGGCAGAGTCGTCCACAGATGTTGCACGTGTGGGGGGCTACATCTAGTGCGGGAGGAGAGGCTGCAGCGTCTTTCTGGCGCTGACGCTTGTCTGCCTCGTTATACAGTCGGGCTAACTCGAAAGTATTGACACCTTCTCGTGTGGTGCTCCTCCAAGCGTTACGGTGTGCAGTAATCGTCTCCCAGGTGAGGGGGTCCATTTGGCACCTTTTCAGGTTTGTCTTAAGACTATCCTTATTATACCTTTTCAGTTGGCCGCCGGCGTTACGTTTACTATTCGTTAGGTGACTGTTCAGTAGCTGCTTTGGCAGTCTACTGTCGTCCATGCGGGTAACATGGCCAGCGCAGCGTAGGTGTTCATGGATAATGGTAGCCTCGATGCACCTACAGTTGGTGTCAGCAAGAATACTGGCATTTGTTCTCTGTCTTCCCAGCGAACTCGGAGGATGAAACGTAGACTACGTTGGTGAAAGTTTTCAAGGCATTTGAGGTGCCTCCTGTATGTGACCCATGTCTTGCTGCCATATAGCAGGGTGGGGAGGACCACTGCTCTATATACGTGCAACTCTGTAGATAATTTCAGCTCCCTACAGCTGAAGACACGGGTACGGAGTCTGCCAAAGGCTTGAGATGCACATCTGATCCGATGTTGAATCTCTTTCCATATATTCTCCAGGAGAGAGTGGAGACGGCTGGTAAGCAGAGGTTCTCCTGCTTTATACACCTTGGCTGGGATTCCATCAGGACCTGACGCTTTGTTAGTTTTCATCTGTTTGATGGCAGTAGCTACCTCATCCAGGGATGGAGGATAGCTGAGGTGGGTCAGCTCTGGATGTTGAGGGACCTGCTGGGTAGTCACGACATCCACAGCAGTGTTTCGGTTGAGCAGTGAATGGTAGTGCTCTGTCCAGTGCTGAAGGAGGCCTTCATCGTCTTTAATTAGGGAGTTACCTTCAGATGAGCGTAGTTGCGCCATGAATGATTGGCCCATAAATTGTTTTAGTGGAAATGAAAAATTCTTGCATCTTGTAGTGATCTGCAAGTTTTTGCGCTTCAAATGCTTTATTTTTAAACCAGTCGTTCTTTAGAGTGCAAAGTTCACGCTGGACCGCCGCTTTTTCCTGCAAAAGGTATCAGCTTTGGTTCGAAACTGAGGGTTGTTCTGCCAGTCAGTTAAAGCAACAAATTTATCATCGACACCTAGATTGATTTCCGGGTCATTTTCATCAAACCAGTCTTGGTGTATTCTTTCAATCTGGCCGAGGGTCTCTGCAGATTTTTGTCATGACAGTTTCAAGAATATCCCATTCGTCACTGGGATTTGGGCTGTTTGTTGTCGGGTTGTTCAGCAGCCCATGGTCGAGCTGCTCTCTGAAAGCATGTGCTACCGCTGGATCATCCAGACGCTTAGTGTTAAAACCTTTTCCGGAGGCTTGCTGCCTTCGCCGTTTTGGGGCGACGTGATGTGAGAGCTTGGCTCTAACGAGCAGTGGTCTGAGCCATGCATGGCTCAGGTGATGAGGAAATCTCGGCGATCTCTTTCTCTGACAATGATGTAGTCAATGAGATGCCAGTGTTTGGATCATGGGTGTTGCCACAAACCCTTGAACTTGTCGGCCTGCCTAAACAAGGTGTTAGTGATAGTGAGGTTGTCAGCAGCACACTTGCTGAGGAGTAGGCCGTTGGCATTACTTACCTAGTCCATTTATCCCTACGGTTCCCTGCCAAATGTCAACATCTCTGCCAACTCTGGTATTGAAGTCACCAAGGATCACAACCTTGTCTTCTGTGGAGGTAGAGGTTAGCACTCTGTCGAGGTCAGGGTAAGAGGCCTCCTTAATGTCATCCTCTGCATCCAATGTTGGGGCGTATGCACTGATGAAAAAGGCAGTGGGACTCGAAGCGTCATGAGGCGCTCGTTGATCCCAATATGCATTTCAGTTAGCCTGTGCAGGATGCATTGGTGGATGGCAAAGCCAACTCCATAAATGCTGTTTCTCTCCGCAGCAGGCTTACCCTTCCAGAAGAAGGTATAGCCAGACCCCGGTTCTGTGAGTCGACGCACGTCTGGGAGCCGGGACTCACCAATGGCTGCTATGTAGATGTTATACCTAGCCAGCTCTTTTACCATAAGGGCAGTTCTTCTTTCAGGACGCTCATTTGTGCCAGTATCCAGAAGGGTCCTGACATTCCATGCAGCAACCATAAGAGATTGCATAGTTGTTGTTTTTTCTGTGATTATGATTGCGTTTTCGACCGTATAAGAATGAACTAACTGGGTGCAGTTGCCCAGTCAGGTTGGTTTTTTAGACAGGCTATGTTTAGGGCACCTTTTCTAGCCCTCTCCCAATGTGGGGTGAGCAGAGTGGCTCCTCAGGACCGGATTGCACTGCTGCTTAGATTCCAGTACAGAGTTGTGACTAGAGACTGCAGGCAGTCATCTCTGCCTGTCCCCGTCGCCACTCGTCCGTCACCATGGGACTTATGGGGGTATAGAGGTAGTGATGATGATGAGAGGTATGATGAGCTGGGTAATGGCTGCGTGTGAGTTGATTTATGTAGTGAGGCAGGAGCGCAGGCTGCAACCACACATCTTGGCTCTCCCTTTTCCTGATCCAGTGGCATAAGTGTTGCAACGACTGGGGAGAGGGAGAGTTGCAATGGACTGCCAATAGCCCAGTTTGATGGGCTCCGCCTTAGTAGCCTGTACATCATGCATTGCCTTCGTCTGCCGTTGTAGTCGTTGGGTTCCCATGGTGGTCACCTCTTCCGTCTATACCACCGTTGGGGTCTTAGTGGAGCTCTGTAAGCATGTCTGTGTGATGCGGGGTTTCACAGCAGATTTTTCGTTCGGGTTTTACTCCCGGAGCCTTATACAAACCAAGGTTAATTTGCAAGGCAGCGGGGCAGTGATTGGTAGGCGCAGGTGCCTCGTGGCCCCAGGCTAGACCAGCATGAGATCTTGGAATAGCAGTGGGCCCCAAAGAGACAGTGCATAGCCCCACTGGCATATGGACACGTCCTGGCGCCTACCAACCCATACATACCCACCACACACACACACACACACACACACACACACACATCCTCGACACCGGCTCCTACTACCACCTGAGATCCCTAGCCCGAGAATTGCTGTTCGACACCACAACCGCATCCAGCCCATACGTGCACAAACTGATCGCTATAAGAACAGCCCAGTCCCAACCATCGTAAAAATTATCAGTAACTTGTAATAAACCAGTGTATTCACTCCCAGTAAACACTAATCCTTGCACTGTCACTATGTTGAAATGAACTGTAGTTTGAGCTTTTCCCCATCTAGTTATTATATATTTTATTTGTATCACTTATGTTACTTGTATATTATTTGTAATTCGAAACCCATTCCCCAAATATGTAACTGTATATTTTCAGCCTTCTGGCTGCCAAGCTCTTTCAATAAACCGTTAATTATCATTATTATTATTATTACACACACACACACACACACACACACACACACTACATCCTTGACCACCGAAGGGTCAAGACGTACCTGGCGCTCCTCTCTGAGCAGCCAGGTCAACTGTTAAGTTGGCCCATACCAACCCCCTCCCCTGAACCCTCCTCCCCACCGGAATATCAACACGTTCTCGCCAGAAGTTACAATTTCATTTAGGAAAGGAACGGAACCAGTGTTAAACAGAGGTGAACAGCGGTGAACAGTGCTTAAGTCAGTGAGAAAAACTCAACAGTAACAGTCGTACCCAAGTTAACCTTCACACAGTGAGGTCCCAGGTACCCAGTGACAACGGCCCGTGAGACCCAACAACAACCAGTGATGTGTTAATCCGTCTACGATAGGAAGGCCTCACTCATATAACACCATCGGTAAGGGAATTACTACACCACATGTCCCTCATAACACCATATGTGAGGGAATTACTACACCACGTCAAGTCCCTCATCACACCATCTGTGAGGGAATTACTACACCACGTGAGGTCCCTCATAACACCATCTGTGAGGGAATTACTACACTACGCCAGGCCCCTCATAACACCATCTGTGAGGTAATTACTACACCACGTGAGGTCCCTCATAACACCATCTGTGAGGAAATTACTACACCACGTGAGGTCCCTCATAACACCATCTGTGAGGGAATTACTACACCACGTGAGGCCCCCCATAACACCATCTGCAAGGGAATTACTACACCACGTGAGGCCCCGCATAACACCATCTGTGAGGGAATTACTACACCACGTGAGGCCCCTCATAACACCATCTGTGAGGTAATTACTACACCACGTGAGGTCCCTCATAACACCATCTGTGAGGAAATTACTACACCACGTGAGGTCCCTCATAACACCATCTGCGAGGGAATTACTACACCACGTGAGGCCCCGCATAACACCATCTGTGAGGGAATTACTACACCACGTGAGGCCCCTCATAACACCATCTGTGAGGGAATTACTACACCACGTGAGGCCCCTCATAACACCATCTGTGAGGTAATTACTACACCACGTGAGGTCCCTCATAACACCATCTGTGAGGGAATTACTACACCACGTGAGGCCCCCCATAACACCATCTGTGAGGGAATTACTACACCACGTGAGGTCCCTCATAACACCATCTGTGAGGTAATTACTACAGCACGTGAGGTCCCTCATAACACCATCTGTGAGGGAATTACTACACCACGTGAGGCCCCCCATAACACCATCTGCGAGGGAATTACTACACTATGCCAGGTCCCTCATAACACCATCTGAGGGAACTACTACACCACGCCAGGTTCCTCCTAACACCATCTGGGAGGGAGTTACTACACCATGTGTTTGCTGTTCAACACCTACATTAATCTGTTTGTTCACTGTATGTTCCTTTACCTTTCTCTAATGAAGGCTTTTGTTAAACCACCAATGTATGTAATAAGTCATTTATGTCCAATGTATATTTTCAGCCTTGGGGCTGCAGAACTTTTTCAATAAACCTTTTATTATTATTATTATTATTACACACACTCACACACACACACACTCACACACACACACACTCACACACACACACTCACACACACATTACACAACCCTCGACACACACCACATCACAGCAACGCATTAAGATGAAACCTCTGGTCTGAACTTATAATGCAGGAGACGAGACAAAGGTACGAATATATTACCTGTGTACAATACTTCAGT
>CAUDMG010001877.1:1592190-1667190 GCA_958450375.1 Homarus gammarus
CTGAGGCAGATCGCCTTCTCAAGTGATGCTGTGAGGACCATGCAGCCACCAGCCCTCTGTGGTAAACACCGACTCCCAATCCTGGCCGAGTTTTGTGCTGGAACAATTTGTACAGTACTATTGTCCCTTGGAACACCATATTGGTTCATTGACCCGCACTTGTAAGTACAGCCAAAGTGATGACATACCCCTCAGTACTGAAATATTGTGGAATAATTATGCCTCCTCGTTTCTGCCTTATCTGGTGAAATAAGACAATGCTGAATGAAATGTAACTAAGATTAATAGAGTTATGAACTTTGTGTCATGTCACAATGCTTAATAATCAATTGTAATTAAGATGAAATCGTCTGAGACTAACAAATTATGTATCAGATAGATCACCATGTAATACCAATGAACGCCTTATTCTCTGCAGGTTTTGGCCACATCAATAAATATTGATGCGTCAAAAGGCGAGTTTCAATCATTCCCTTCGACTTGCCCGTCACCTGAACGTCCTTAACCAAGGCGTTTATAACCACTTGATTTTTGTCATTATTCAGACAAGTTAAGGCAAATCATAATTTTGAGCGGTAGGCAATTAGTTCATTGTGATAGCACCAGCTTACAAAGGGCCAAATCTATAATTCACCTCACAGTATCTGAATAAAGAAAACAAAGTTGTGAAATTAAGAAATTCCTTCCGTGCCAAAATGGGTTAAATAAATACTCGAATTAATTATACATAGACATAATTATTAATAACTGAAGCACACATACAGAACGATATCTAGTGAAAATTTCTGCCTGGAAAATCATTTGCTTTTACAGAATATAAAAAGGTTTTAAAAATAAATTATATTTGAAGATAATGTTATATTTTTATTGAGAAAAACATACAAACACGTTGTTGTATTAGTGTATTACTAACAATCTTAACACCTCAAATGCGCATTATATCTAATTTGGTTTTAAAAACTTCCATGTTCTTTCTAAAGTAGAGAGAGCAGGCATCATAGTCCAGAGTGCTGACATACTGACCAAGCATGTTCTGACCCATGCAGAAGTCGAAGGTTTCCATATCCTTGGCCACCACATGCGTCGCCTCCATGAAAACCTTTCTATGTAAATGGATTTGGACCTTGTCAGGGTCCTTCAGATTACGAGCACTGGCTACCATGTCCCGGATCTTGGTGGACATTACAAATTTATGGTCTCCTGATTGTATTTTAATCTTTAGTCTTGGTCCCTCGAATGACGGGGTCAAGAATGCGTTCAGGTAATAATATTGACTTTTTGTGCCCACATTCTGGAGACGATAAAAACCACCTTCACCACCATCAACATTATATACATTAATAAAGAGGTAAGACTACTCTTTATACCATCTTTGAGTTACTTTACACTGTTGTAAGACGGAGTTGCCGAGTGTATCACCCATGTCAGTGAATGAGGGAGGGAACACGAGAACCTTAGTGGTCACTGCAACGCCAGGTTTTAAGGCTATTTGCACGTTCGAAACTGTTCCCATTCTTACCGTCTTCCAGGAGTTATAAGAATCAAAAAGTTTTCCATTGGCCCACCTAACATTATGACCTAAAATACCCGCAGTCTCAGCAGTCTCGTGGGAAAGGAACACCCGGCCAATCCCAGAGTCCACGTGGAGATGGGAAGGCACATTGTTGACGGATGCATCAATGCACTACAGAGTGTCCATCCTGATGGGAACACACCGCTTAAGATCAGGTTGGATAGCCTTCACAGGCTGAGGATCCAAGTACAGACGAATGGTGTCTTGGGGTCCTTGAGTCAAATCTAGATCCCAATCACCTTTGAACGGATAACAAGGCCAACAGGTGAAACGATTGGCAGCCTTTATAGCCAACCTGGAACTACGGCGGACACCTACTGGAGGCACCACACGGGAGCGAAGGTGAAGTGATCTTCGTCGGGTCATACGAGTAAACTTCATAATTATTTTAATACTTCTCTAGTAACATATACAGTTCGTCTTAATTTATCAAGATTAACTCTGAATAATTATAGTAAGAGGTCTGTGTGTGTGTGTGTGAGTGTATGAAATAAAAATATTAGTAATAGTATAGTAATATAATGGTAGTGAACATATTGATGTGTGCAGTAGTAGTAGTAGTGAAGACGTGTTTAGTAGTAGTAGTCTCGTGGTAGTAGTGAAGATGTGTGCAGTAGTAGTAGTAGTGAACACGTGTTTAGTGGTAGTAGTCTCGTGGTAGTAGTGAAGATGTGTGTAGTAGTAGTAGTAGTCTCGTGGTAGTAGTGAAGATGTGTGCAGTAGTAGTAGTAGTAGTATCGTGGTAGTAGTGAACATGTGTAGTAGTAGTAGTAGTCTCGTGGAAGTAGTGAAGATGTGTAGTAGTAGTATTAGTAGTAGTGAAGATGTGTGTAGTAGTAGTAGTCTCGTGGTAGTTGTGAAGATGTGTAGTAGTAGTATTAGTAGTAGTGAAGATGTGTGCAGTAGTAGTAGTAGTAGTAGCATCGTGGTAGTAGTGAAGATGTGTAGTAGTAGTACTATCTCGTGGAAGTAGTGAAGATGTGTAGTAGTAGTATTAGTAGTAGTGAAGATATGTGTAGTAGCAGTAGTAGTAGTCTCGTGGTAGTAGTGAAGATGTGTGCAGTAGTAGTAGTAGTAGTCTCGTGGTAGTAGTGAAGATGTATAGTAGTAGTAGTGAAGACGCGTTTAGTAGTAGTAGTCTCGTGGTAGTAGCGAAGATGTGTAGTAGTAGTAGTAGTAGTAGTGAAGACGCGTTTAGCAGTAGTAGTCCCGTGGTAGTAGTGAAGGTGTGTAGTAGTAGTAGTAGTCTTGTGGTAATAGTGAAGATGTGTAGTAGTAGTAATGAAGACGTGTTTAGTAGTAGTAGTCTAGTAGTAGTAGTAGGCCCGGGCGGCGTGGGTGTGTTGGGGTGCCTTCCCTGATTTAAAGTGTTATTGGTGGGGATATACTCAGTTTGTGGGAGCGAGAATTTCACAGTGTGTCGATGAACGTTGGATGTCACCTTGAGCATCATCGCCGACGGCTCTTCTCATTCCTTACGACATTAAACGCAAATATTGCTCGTGTTCACCGGCGATCTTCAAGTAAGCCTGTGAGTGTTTGAATGGTGGGTGGCTGGAGTTGCCAAGTGTCAGTGCCAGTGTGTCGATAGGCCTACCCTAGCAAGGGTGGCATCGCGACTCTCGCCCCTATGGGGCCAAGTGCCTCGCGCTTTCGGTTGCCTCTAGTAACGGCCACTCCATGTAGTGTCGGCTGACCAAGTGAGTATATATAACTAATGTTACATCAGCAGGACCATAGAAATGGTGGCTATCTCTACCAAAGTGACATAATCAAGTGTTAGGTGTGACAATTCTAGCTCCCAGTGGATTATTCTCATGTGTGGATTATCGCCCACATGGGGGGTGCCCGATACAACCACACGCGCGCGTATGCCCCTACTACTCGGACACCGCAGGCCAGGCCGTCACCTCTGTGCCTCATATGCATAAGATCTAGTTTCTTCGTCCGTATGGGCCCAATAGCAGAGGTCGGAGGCGGAAATATCTGTCGCCCAAGTTGCTGGTCACTGTGCCTGGCAACAGTCTTTGTTGCGTCTGTGCTAGCCCGAACCAAAACTGCACAAATTGTCTTTGTGCGAGAAACAACCGACCATGTGTGGATTGCAGGAAGCTAGACCAGTGTCGGAACCCACGTCGCAGGGAGCCGACACAGGCGGCCACAGTGGATATCGCCGGGACCCAACCACCCGATGATATCCGAAATGATAGCAGTGAGTCTACTCAACCCGAAAATGTAGTACTAATAAATGCTGCTCCCTCAGTAGCAGGTGCCCAGGAGGAGAATGAGAGACAGCCGCCTCAGTGGAATGGCATGTCGATGGAAAATGCAGGCGTATGGGTCAAAGAAACCTACTCAGAGATTGTCAAGTGGTCGCCCGCTAACTTATTTGAACCACCCAAGTGTGCGGCCACCAAAGATATGATTCGGGAGATGACTCGCTTCATGACTGATTACACTCAGGACCGCTTCCTCGCCCCCCTAGCTCTTCAAATACTGGCAATAATACCACATCTATTTTGTCAGAGGACACACACAAAGGCTAAGCACAAAGAAAATGTGGCAGCAATGAAGAGAAGATTGACAATGTGGCGGACTGGGGCCCTAGATGATCTCCTATGTGAAGCAAGAACACTGCAGGAGAGACTAAAATCTACGGGTGTCGGAAAGCAAAACACCGATGACGTGGCAAGAAAATTTGGAAACAAAATGCGTGTGGGAAAAGTGTCTCAAGCGGTAAGATCTCTCACTCAGGAATCTTCCGGTGGGGTGATGCCAATAAACAGAGAGACATTAAAACTATTGAAAGAGAAACATCCCCCTGCAAGTGAAGATGAAGGCATCAGGCTCCAGGGTGACTATATCCCACCAAATGCTGTCCTGTTCGAGAAAATAACAGGAGAGATGGTGTGGAAAAAGGCACTGAAGACTCGAGGAGGAGCCGGCCCTTCAGGTCTGGATGCAAACGGTTGGAGAGTCATCCTCAGCACAAACAAGTTTGGCTCTGTAGCAATCGATCTCTGCACTGCCATTGCCGCCCTTGCAAGAAAGCTTGCATCCTCTTGCTGCCATCACCTCCAGGTCCTGACGGCCTGCCGCCTTATTCCTCTGGAAACGAAACCAGGATGTAGACCTATAGGGGTGGGGGAAGTGCTGAGGCGGATTATCGGAAAGTGCATAATGGAGGTGGTAAAGGACGATGTCAGGGCAGCAGCAGGGAACCTACAAGTGTGTACTGGCCACCAGGCTGGTGGGGAGGCGGCCATTCACGCCATGAGATTGATATTTGAGCAGCGTGATTGTGAGGCCGTTCTCCTGGTGGATGCTTCAAACGCATTCAACATACTTAACGGCAAGGCGGCACTGCACAACATCAAGATCAAGTGTCCTAGCTTTGCGATGTATGTTGAAAATTCGTATAGGAATCCTTCAGACCTCTACATAGTAAACAACAAGGCTCTACGAGGTGATACCATCCTACAGTCGACCGAGGGAACAACACAGGGGGACCCCGTTGCAATGGCAATGTATGCAATAGGCCTATCAGTGCTCCAACAAGAAATAAAGTATGCAACAACTGGGGTCAAACAAGTGGCATATGCTGATGACCTCACAGGAGCAGGAAAAGTGGAGGACATCAAAAAGTGGTGGGACCTGGTAACATCGCGAGGTCCACAAATAGGGTACCACCCAAACGCCAGCAAATCCTTCCTCATCGTGAAGCCAGACCATTATGATCGGGCTGTGGAGGTTTTCGGCGAAAGTGAGGTCAAAATAACTAAGGACGGCCAAAGACATCTAGGCGCAGTAATTGGCACTACGGACTTCAAGACCCAGTACGTAGGGGGAAAGGTGAATGAGTGGGTTAGCGAAATCCATGCTCTATCGGAGATTGCTAACACAGAGCCACATGCGGCCTTTGCAGCATTCACACATGGAGTCAAGCATCGTTGGAACTACCTGATGCATACCATCCCTGAGATCCGACCCCTCCTCCACCCTTTGGAAGAAGCAATCAGTGTAAAGCTCATTCCCACACTAGTGAAACACCACGACTTAACCCCAGTAGAAAGAACACTTCTTGCACTTCCACCAAGACTGGGAGGGATGGGACTAACTAATCCAGAGGAGATTGCTGACTCTGAACATCAAAATTCACTTAAGCTCACGGCAGCCCTCACTGACCACATAATAGCCCAGAATGCAACAGGGGAAGTGGACACCAGCGAAGTTAATAAGATCCGTAGGACCATTACAACAGATCGGCAGCACTGCCAAAATGACATGTTGCAGCAACTATTGCTGCAGGTTCCAGAAAAGTTGACAAAAAAAGTAGCTATAGCGCAGGAGGTGGGCGCCTCGAACTGGTTAACTACGTTACCGATAAGGGCAAATGGTTTCAGCCTTAACAAACAAGAATTTACAGATGCCATTGCTCTAAGGTACGGTTGGCCAGTAGATGGTTTGCCCTCCCAATGCGTGTGTGGCTATTCCTATGATGGCGATCACGCCATGGTTTGCAAGAAGGGGGGCTTCATATGCATGAGGCATGACGAGGCAAGGGATCTCACAGCAAATATGTTGAAGGAAATCTGCCGGGACGTCATGGTAGAACCGACCCTCCTTCCACTGGATGGCGAGATCCTCCAACACAGGACTTCAAACACATCTAACGATGCCCGTGTGGACGTCAGTGCTCGAGGATTCTGGACGCGGGGACAGCGAGCTTTCTTCGACATCAGGATTTTTGATCCCATGGCCGTTTGTCACCGTAACCTAGCTCTCGATGCTGCGCATAGGAGGAACGAGAACGACAAGAGAAGGGCATATGGGGAGAGAATTCAAAATGTTGATCAAGGCAGCTTCACTCCTCTAGTGTTCACAACCTCTGGTGGGAGGGGCCCAAGTGCAAGATGTTTCTACGCCAGACACGCGGCGCTGATCACCGAACAGAAGCAGCAGCCCAGAAGTTATGTCACAGCCTGGATGAGATGTCGACTGTCCTTCTCTCTCCTTCGGTCGGCTTTGCTCTGCCTCAGGGGAACGAGAGCTTCTGCCCCTACTCCGACAACTGCTGCAGATATTGACTATGAGGCTACAGTCACTGAATGCCGCATGGATCTACGGCTCAACTAATTTAACACAGATAGGATAGCTTCTTATGTATTAGGATATTTAATATTAAGGTAAATAAATGGTGGCGAAGGTGTGGCTATTGGGGGAGGCTGCAGGCCACGTTTTTGAAAAAAAAAAAAAAAAAAAAAAAAGTAGTAGTAGTAGTAGTAGTAGTCTCGTGGGAATAGTGAAGATGTGTGCAGTAGAAGTAGTGAAGACGTGTTTAGTGGTAGTTCTCTCGTGATAATAGTGAAGATGTGTGTAGTAGAAATAAAAAATAGTAGTAGTAGTCTCGAGGCAATAGTCAACACGTGGATGCGTGTAGTACTAGTTGTAGTAGTAGTGAGGAGAGTGTCACAGTATGATGAAACTCTCTCTCTGTCTCTCTCAGTACTGTAGTAGGTAATTCTTTAAACATTAAATGGAGTGCTCATATGTTGTAATTAGATACTTTGCTTCACACTTGCAATGCGTCAAGTATGTTAGATAGTTAGTTAAGTAATATATAGATAATGGCACCGCTAGTTAAGAGTGATTCATGGGTCAAAGGGATCATTTACCAGCCGGTTGTTTATACACGTTATGTAAACACCGCTGACTGTTGTTCTGCTTGATATTCCACGGAGATGACTACTTCCTCCTTCAAGATGCTTGACCCATAGATCGCTCTGGTAGCGAGAGCAGGAATTACTCTCTACGGGCGTGGCATAGCCAAGCCCCTTAGTAGTCTTGAACTGGACTCCTTAGAATAAATATCTACACCTGGACAACCTCGGTACTGGCTCGCCTAACACAGAGCCTGCCATAGTTACAGTGCAACCGACACCGAGAACTCTTCCGGCAATAGATAACGAGGACAGCCTAATTAACCGTACAGTATTTACACTTGTAAATATCACACTGTAAATATACACCAGCTTTGACTTATCCCCCCTTTTGTGGAAGACGTGGACATCCAATTGGACTATAAATATCGACAGTCTCGGGCATCTTACTCATATAAATGACTACAAGCAAATTACTTTTAAGTGGGACTGTATACTGACAAGTCTCACTCCTCACAGGCCTACATTAGCACATATATTGCTGTCACCGGTAAACTGTGTAACCTCAATACCACACCAAGTGTTAGAATCTGTATTGCCGGATGCGATTAATATGCCACACCATTGACACCACGTGTACTGGGTGTGATTATTATCCACACCAGACAGCAGAATATTACTGTTACCAACAGGTAACACCACCAGTTACTAGTGTAATCAGATCATACGAACAATCATCATTACAGTGACTTGTAAAACAATATTGAATACTTTTACTATTACCACTGTTATCGCCGCTGGCTTCAACTACAGTGCTGGCGTTGCCTGACCCGAACAAACATTCAATCTATCAGCCTGGGACCACGGGCGCCGCCCCCCCCCCCCCCCCCCCCCCGCGACCTGCACAAACAAGATGCCCTGATTCTGCTGAGTGTATGGTTTAAAGTGTGGCGTGGCCGCCTTGCCTCCCTGAGGCAGATCGCCTTCTCAAGTGATGCTGTGAGGACCATGCAGCCACCAGCCCTCTGTGGTAAACACCGACTCCCAATCCTGGCCGAGTTTTGTGCTGGAACAATTTGCACAGTACTATTGTCCCTTGGAACACCATATTGGTTCATTGACCCGCACTTGTAAGTACAGCCAAAGTGATGACATACCCCTCAGTACTGAAATATTGTGGAATAATTATGCCTCCTCGTTTCTGCCTTATCTGGTGAAATAAGACAATGCTGAATGAAATGTAACTAAGGTTAATAGAGTTATGAACTTTGTGTCATGTCACAATGCTTAATAATCAATTGTAATTAAGATGAAATCGTCTGAGACTAACAAATTATGTATCAGATAGATCACCATGTAATACCAATGAACGCCTTATTCTCTGCAGGTTTTGGCCACATCAATAAATATTGATGCGTCAAAAGGCGAGTTTCAATCATTCCCTTCGACTTGCCCGTCACCTGAACGTCCTTAACCAAGGCGTTTATAACCACTTGATTTTTGTCATTATTCAGACAAGTTAAGGCAAATCATAATTTTGAGCGGTAGGCAATTAGTTCATTGTGATAGCACCAGCTTACAAAGGGCCAAATCTATAATTCACCTCACAGTATCTGAATAAAGAAAACAAAGTTGTGAAATTAAGAAATTCCTTCCGTGCCAAAATGGGTTAAATAAATACTCGAATTAATTATACATAGACATAATTATTAATAACTGAAGCACACATACAGAACGATATCTAGTGAAAATTTCTGCCTGGAAAATCATTTGCTTTTACAGAATATAAAAAGGTTTTAAAAATAAATTATATTTGAAGATAATGTTATATTTTTATTGAGAAAAACATACAAACACGTTGTTGTATTAGTGTATTACTAACAATCTTAACACCTCAAATGCGCATTATATCTAATTTGGTTTTAAAAACTTCCATGTTCTTTCTAAAGTAGAGAGAGCAGGCATCATAGTCCAGAGTGCTGACATACTGACCAAGCATGTTCTGACCCATGCAGAAGTCGAAGGTTTCCATATCCTTGGCCACCACATGCGTCGCCTCCATGAAAACCTTTCTATGTAAATGGATTTGGACCTTGTCAGGGTCCTTCAGATTACGAGCACTGGCTACCATGTCCCGGATCTTGGTGGACATTACAAATTTATGGTCTCCTGATTGTATTTTAATCTTTAGTCTTGGTCCCTCGAATGACGGGGTCAAGAATGCGTTCAGGTAATAATATTGACTTTTTGTGCCCACATTCTGGAGACGATAAAAACCACCTTCACCACCATCAACATTATATACATTAATAAAGAGGTAAGACTACTCTTTATACCATCTTTGAGTTACTTTACACTGTTGTAAGACGGAGTTGCCGAGTGTATCACCCATGTCAGTGAATGAGGGAGGGAACACGAGAACCTTAGTGGTCACTGCAACGCCAGGTTTTAAGGCTATTTGCACGTTCGAAACTGTTCCCATTCTTACCGTCTTCCAGGAGTTATAAGAATCAAAAAGTTTTCCATTGGCCCACCTAACATTATGACCTAAAATACCCGCAGTCTCAGCAGTCTCGTGGGAAAGGAACACCCGGCCAATCCCAGAGTCCACGTGGAGATGGGAAGGCACATTGTTGACGGATGCATCAATGCACTACAGAGTGTCCATCCTGATGGGAACACACCGCTTAAGATCAGGTTGGATAGCCTTCACAGGCTGAGGATCCAAGTACAGACGAATGGTGTCTTGGGGTCCTTGAGTCAAATCTAGATCCCAATCACCTTTGAACGGATAACAAGGCCAACAGGTGAAACGATTGGCAGCCTTTATAGCCAACCTGGAACTACGGCGGACACCTACTGGAGGCACCACACGGGAGCGAAGGTGAAGTGATCTTCGTCGGGTCATACGAGTAAACTTCATAATTATTTTAATACTTCTCTAGTAACATATACAGTTCGTCTTAATTTATCAAGATTAACTCTGAATAATTATAGTAAGAGGTCTGTGTGTGTGTGTGTGAGTGTATGAAATAAAAATATTAGTAATAGTATAGTAATATAATGGTAGTGAACATATTGATGTGTGCAGTAGTAGTAGTAGTGAAGACGTGTTTAGTAGTAGTAGTCTCGTGGTAGTAGTGAAGATGTGTGCAGTAGTAGTAGTAGTGAACACGTGTTTAGTGGTAGTAGTCTCGTGGTAGTAGTGAAGATGTGTGTAGTAGTAGTAGTAGTCTCGTGGTAGTAGTGAAGATGTGTGCAGTAGTAGTAGTAGTAGTATCGTGGTAGTAGTGAACATGTGTAGTAGTAGTAGTAGTCTCGTGGAAGTAGTGAAGATGTGTAGTAGTAGTATTAGTAGTAGTGAAGATGTGTGTAGTAGTAGTAGTCTCGTGGTAGTTGTGAAGATGTGTAGTAGTAGTATTAGTAGTAGTGAAGATGTGTGCAGTAGTAGTAGTAGTAGTAGCATCGTGGTAGTAGTGAAGATGTGTAGTAGTAGTACAATCTCGTGGAAGTAGTGAAGATGTGTAGTAGTAGTATTAGTAGTAGTGAAGATATGTGTAGTAGCAGTAGTAGTAGTCTCGTGGTAGTAGTGAAGATGTGTGCAGTAGTAGTAGTAGTAGTCTCGTGGTAGTAGTGAAGATGTATAGTAGTAGTAGTGAAGACGCGTTTAGTAGTAGTAGTCTCGTGGTAGTAGCGAAGATGTGTAGTAGTAGTAGTAGTAGTAGTGAAGACGCGTTTAGCAGTAGTAGTCCCGTGGTAGTAGTGAAGGTGTGTAGTAGTAGTAGTAGTCTTGTGGTAATAGTGAAGATGTGTAGTAGTAGTAATGAAGACGTGTTTAGTAGTAGTAGTCTAGTAGTAGTAGTAGGCCCGGGCGGCGTGGGTGTGTTGGGGTGCCTTCCCTGATTTAAAGTGTTATTGGTGGGGATATACTCAGTTTGTGGGAGCGAGAATTTCACAGTGTGTCGATGAACGTTGGATGTCACCTTGAGCATCATCGCCGACGGCTCTTCTCATTCCTTACGACATTAAACGCAAATATTGCTCGTGTTCACCGGCGATCTTCAAGTAAGCCTGTGAGTGTTTGAATGGTGGGTGGCTGGAGTTGCCAAGTGTCAGTGCCAGTGTGTCGATAGGCCTACCCTAGCAAGGGTGGCATCGCGACTCTCGCCCCTATGGGGCCAAGTGCCTCGCGCTTTCGGTTGCCTCTAGTAACGGCCACTCCATGTAGTGTCGGCTGACCAAGTGAGTATATATAACTAATGTTACATCAGCAGGACCATAGAAATGGTGTTATCTCTACCAAAGTGACATAATCAAGTGTTAGGTGTGACAATTCTAGCTCCCAGTGGATTATTCTCATGTGTGGATTATCGCCCACATGGGGGGTGCCCGATACAACCACACGCGCGCGTATGCCCCTACTACTCGGACACCGCAGGCCAGGCCGTCACCTCTGTGCCTCATATGCATAAGATCTAGTTTCTTCGTCCGTATGGGCCCAATAGCAGAGGTCGGAGGCGGAAATATCTGTCGCCCAAGGTGCTGGTCACTATGCCTGGCAACAGTCTTTGTTGCGTCTGTGCTAGCCCGAACCAAAACTGCACAAATTGTCTTTGTGCGAGAAACAACCGACCATGTGTGGATTGCAGGAAGCTAGACCAGTGTCGGAACCCACGTGGCAGGGAGCCGACACAGGCGGCCACAGTGGATATCGCCGGGACCCAACCACCCGATGATATCCGAAATGATAGCAGTGAGTCTACTCAACCCGAAAATGTAGCACTAATAAATGCTGCTCCCTCAGTAGCAGGTGCCCAGGAGGAGAATGAGAGACAGCCGCCTCAGTGGAATGGCATGTCGATGGAAAATGCAGGCGTATGGGTCAAAGAAACCTACTCAGAGATTGTCAAGTGGTCGCCCGCTAACTTATTTGAACCACCCAAGTGTGCGGCCACCAAAGATATGATTCGGGAGATGACTCGCTTCATGACTGATTACACTCAGGACCGCTTCCTCGCCCCCCTAGCTCTTCAAATACTGGCAATAATACCACATCTATTTTGTCAGAGGACACACACAAAGGCTAAGCACAAAGAAAATGTGGCAGCAATGAAGAGAAGATTGACAATGTGGCGGACTGGGGCCCTAGATGATCTCCTATGTGAAGCAAGAACACTGCAGGAGAGACTAAAATCTACGGGTGTCGGAAAGCAAAACACCGATGACGTGGCAAGAAAATTTGGAAACAAAATGCGTGTGGGAAAAGTGTCTCAAGCGGTAAGATCTCTCACTCAGGAATCTTCCGGTGGGGTGATGCCAATAAACAGAGAGACATTAAAACTATTGAAAGAGAAACATCCCCCTGCAAGTGAAGATGAAGGCATCAGGCTCCAGGGTGACTATATCCCACCAAATGCTGTCCTGTTCGAGAAAATAACAGGAGAGATGGTGTGGAAAAAGGCACTGAAGACTCGAGGAGGAGCCGGCCCTTCAGGTCTGGATGCAAACGGTTGGAGAGTCATCCTCAGCACAAACAAGTTTGGCTCTGTAGCAATCGATCTCTGCACTGCCATTGCCGCCCTTGCAAGAAAGCTTGCATCCTCTTGCTGCCATCACCTCCAGGTCCTGACGGCCTGCCGCCTTATTCCTCTGGAAACGAAACCAGGATGTAGACCTATAGGGGTGGGGGAAGTGCTGAGGCGGATTATCGGAAAGTGCATAATGGAGGTGGTAAAGGACGATGTCAGGGCAGCAGCAGGGAACCTACAAGTGTGTACTGGCCACCAGGCTGGTGGGGAGGCGGCCATTCACGCCATGAGATTGATATTTGAGCAGCGTGATTGTGAGGCCGTTCTCCTGGTGGATGCTTCAAACGCATTCAACATACTTAACGGCAAGGCGGCACTGCACAACATCAAGATCAAGTGTCCTAGCTTTGCGATGTATGTTGAAAATTCGTATAGGAATCCTTCAGACCTCTACATAGTAAACAACAAGGCTCTACGAGGTGATACCATCCTACAGTCGACCGAGGGAACAACACAGGGGGACCCCGTTGCAATGGCAATGTATGCAATAGGCCTATCAGTGCTCCAACAAGAAATAAAGTATGCAACAACTGGGGTCAAACAAGTGGCATATGCTGATGACCTCACAGGAGCAGGAAAAGTGGAGGACATCAAAAAGTGGTGGGACCTGGTAACATCGCGAGGTCCACAAATAGGGTACCACCCAAACGCCAGCAAATCCTTCCTCATCGTGAAGCCAGACCATTATGATCGGGCTGTGGAGGTTTTCGGCGAAAGTGAGGTCAAAATAACTAAGGACGGCCAAAGACATCTAGGCGCAGTAATTGGCACTACGGACTTCAAGACCCAGTACGTAGGGGGAAAGGTGAATGAGTGGGTTAGCGAAATCCATGCTCTATCGGAGATTGCTAACACAGAGCCACATGCGGCCTTTGCAGCATTCACACATGGAGTCAAGCATCGTTGGAACTACCTGATGCATACCATCCCTGAGATCCGACCCCTCCTCCACCCTTTGGAAGAAGCAATCAGTGTAAAGCTCATTCCCACACTAGTGAAACACCACGACTTAACCCCAGTAGAAAGAACACTTCTTGCACTTCCACCAAGACTGGGAGGGATGGGACTAACTAATCCAGAGGAGATTGCTGACTCTGAACATCAAAATTCACTTAAGCTCACGGCAGCCCTCACTGACCACATAATAGCCCAGAATGCAACAGGGGAAGTGGACACCAGCGAAGTTAATAAGATCCGTAGGACCATTACAACAGATCGGCAGCACTGCCAAAATGACATGTTGCAGCAACTATTGCTGCAGGTTCCAGAAAAGTTGACAAAAAAAGTAGCTATAGCGCAGGAGGTGGGCGCCTCGAACTGGTTAACTACGTTACCGATAAGGGCAAATGGTTTCAGCCTTAACAAACAAGAATTTACAGATGCCATTGCTCTAAGGTACGGTTGGCCAGTAGATGGTTTGCCCTCCCAATGCGTGTGTGGCTATTCCTATGATGGCGATCACGCCATGGTTTGCAAGAAGGGGGGCTTCATATGCATGAGGCATGACGAGGCAAGGGATCTCACAGCAAATATGTTGAAGGAAATCTGCCGGGACGTCATGGTAGAACCGACCCTCCTTCCACTGGATGGCGAGATCCTCCAACACAGGACTTCAAACACATCTAACGATGCCCGTGTGGACGTCAGTGCTCGAGGATTCTGGACGCGGGGACAGCGAGCTTTCTTCGACATCAGGATTTTTGATCCCATGGCCGTTTGTCACCGTAACCTAGCTCTCGATGCTGCGCATAGGAGGAACGAGAACGACAAGAGAAGGGCATATGGGGAGAGAATTCAAAATGTTGATCAAGGCAGCTTCACTCCTCTAGTGTTCACAACCTCTGGTGGGAGGGGCCCAAGTGCAAGATGTTTCTACGCCAGACACGCGGCGCTGATCACCGAACAGAAGCAGCAGCCCAGAAGTTATGTCACAGCCTGGATGAGATGTCGACTGTCCTTCTCTCTCCTTCGGTCGGCTTTGCTCTGCCTCAGGGGAACGAGAGCTTCTGCCCCTACTCCGACAACTGCTGCAGATATTGACTATGAGGCTACAGTCACTGAATGCCGCATGGATCTACGGCTCAACTAATTTAACACAGATAGGATAGCTTCTTATGTATTAGGATATTTAATATTAAGGTAAATAAATGGTGGCGAAGGTGTGGCTATTGGGGGAGGCTGCAGGCCACGTTTTTGAAAAAAAAAAAAAAAAAAAAAAAAAGTAGTAGTAGTAGTAGTAGTAGTAGTCTCGTGGGAATAGTGAAGATGTGTGCAGTAGAAGTAGTGAAGACGTGTTTAGTGGTAGTTCTCTCGTGATAATAGTGAAGATGTGTGTAGTAGAAATAAAAAATAGTAGTAGTAGTCTCGAGGCAATAGTCAACACGTGGATGCGTGTAGTACTAGTTGTAGTAGTAGTGAGGAGAGTGTCACAGTATGATGAAACTCTCTCTCTGTCTCTCTCAGTACTGTAGTAGGTAATTCTTTAAACATTAAATGGAGTGCTCATATGTTGTAATTAGATACTTTGCTTCACACTTGCAATGCGTCAAGTATGTTAGATAGTTAGTTAAGTAATATATAGATAATGGCACCGCTAGTTAAGAGTGATTCATGGGTCAAAGGGATCATTTACCAGCCGGTTGTTTATACACGTTATGTAAACACCGCTGACTGTTGTTCTGCTTGATATTCCACGGAGATGACTACTTCCTCCTTCAAGATGCTTGACCCATAGATCGCTCTGGTAGCGAGAGCAGGAATTACTCTCTACGGGCGTGGCATAGCCAAGCCCCTTAGTAGTCTTGAACTGGACTCCTTAGAATAAATATCTACACCTGGACAACCTCGGTACTGGCTCGCCTAACACAGAGCCTGCCATAGTTACAGTGCAACCGACACCGAGAACTCTTCCGGCAATAGATAACGGGAACAGTCTAATTAACCGTACAGTATTTACACTTGTAAATATCACACTGTAAATATACACCAGCTTTGACTTATCCCCCCTTTTGTGGAAGACGTGGACATCCAATTGGACTATAAATATCGACAGTCTCGGGCATCTTACTCATATAAATGACTACAAGCAAATTACTTTTAAGTGGGACTGTATACTGACAAGTCTCACTCCTCACAGGCCTACATTAGCACATATATTGCTGTCACCGGTAAACTGTGTAACCTCAATACCACACCAAGTGTTAGAATCTGTATTGCCGGATGCGATTAATATGCCACACCATTGACACCACGTGTACTGGGTGTGATTATTATCCACACCAGACAGCAGAATATTACTGTTACCAACAGGTAACACCACCAGTTACTAGTGTAATCAGATCATACGAACAATCATCATTACAGTGACTTGTAAAACAATATTGAATACTTTTACTATTACCACTGTTATCGCCGCTGGCTTCAACTACAGTGCTGGCGTTGCCTGACCCGAACAAACATTCAATCTATCAGCCTGGGACCACGGGCGCCGCCCCCCCCCCCCCCCCCCCCCCGCGACCTGCACAAACAAGATGCCCTGATTCTGCTGAGTGTATGGTTTAAAGTGTGGCGTGGCCGCCTTGCCTCCCTGAGGCAGATCGCCTTCTCAAGTGATGCTGTGAGGACCATGCAGCCACCAGCCCTCTGTGGTAAACACCGACTCCCAATCCTGGCCGAGTTTTGTGCTGGAACAATTTGCACAGTACTATTGTCCCTTGGAACACCATATTGGTTCATTGACCCGCACTTGTAAGTACAGCCAAAGTGATGACATACCCCTCAGTACTGAAATATTGTGGAATAATTATGCCTCCTCGTTTCTGCCTTATCTGGTGAAATAAGACAATGCTGAATGAAATGTAACTAAGGTTAATAGAGTTATGAACTTTGTGTCATGTCACAATGCTTAATAATCAATTGTAATTAAGATGAAATCGTCTGAGACTAACAAATTATGTATCAGATAGATCACCATGTAATACCAATGAACGCCTTATTCTCTGCAGGTTTTGGCCACATCAATAAATATTGATGCGTCAAAAGGCGAGTTTCAATCATTCCCTTCGACTTGCCCGTCACCTGAACGTCCTTAACCAAGGCGTTTATAACCACTTGATTTTTGTCATTATTCAGACAAGTTAAGGCAAATCATAATTTTGAGCGGTAGGCAATTAGTTCATTGTGATAGCACCAGCTTACAAAGGGCCAAATCTATAATTCACCTCACAGTATCTGAATAAAGAAAACAAAGTTGTGAAATTAAGAAATTCCTTCCGTGCCAAAATGGGGTTAAATAAATACTCGAATTAATTATACATAGACATAATTATTAATAACTGAAGCACACATACAGAACGATATCTAGTGAAAATTTCTGCCTGGAAAATCATTTGCTTTTACAGAATATAAAAAGGTTTTAAAAATAAATTATATTTGAAGATAATGTTATATTTTTATTGAGAAAAACATACAAACACGTTGTTGTATTAGTGTATTACTAACAATCTTAACACCTCAAATGCGCATTATATCTAATTTGGTTTTAAAAACTTCCATGTTCTTTCTAAAGTAGAGAGAGCAGGCATCATAGTCCAGAGTGCTGACATACTGACCAAGCATGTTCTGCCCCATGCAGAAGTCGAAGGTTTCCATATCCTTGGCCACCACATGCGTCGCCTCCATGAAAACCTTTCTATGTAAATGGATTTGGACCTTGTCAGGATCCTTCAGATTACGAGCACTGGCTACCATGTCCCGGATCTTGGTGGACATTACAAATTTATGGTCTCCTGATTGTATTTTAATCTTTAGTCTTGGTCCCTCGAATGACGGGGTCAAGAATGCGTTCAGGTAATAATATTGACTTTTTGTGCCCACATTCTGGAGACGATAAAAACCACCTTCACCACCATCAACATTATATACATTAATAAAGAGGTAAGACTACTCTTTATACCATCTTTGAGTTACTTTACACTGTTGTAAGACGGAGTTGCCGAGTGTATCACCCATGTCAGTGAATGAGGGAGGGAACACGAGAACCTTAGTGGTCACTGCAACGCCAGGTTTTAAGGCTATTTGCACGTTCGAAACTGTTCCCATTCTTACCGTCTTCCAGGAGTTATAAGAATCAAAAAGTTTTCCATTGGCCCACCTAACATTATGACCTAAAATACCCGCAGTCTCAGCAGTCTCGTGGGAAAGGAACACCCGGCCAATCCCAGAGTCCACGTGGAGATGGGAAGGCACATTGTTGACGGATGCATCAATGCACTACAGAGTGTCCATCCTGATGGGAACACACCGCTTAAGATCAGGTTGGATAGCCTTCACAGGCTGAGGATCCAAGTACAGACGAATGGTGTCTTGGGGTCCTTGAGTCAAATCTAGATCCCAATCACCTTTGAACGGATAACAAGGCCAACAGGTGAAACGATTGGCAGCCTTTATAGCCAACCTGGAACTACGGCGGACACCTACTGGAGGCACCACACGGGAGCGAAGGTGAAGTGATCTTCGTCGGGTCATACGAGTAAACTTCATAATTATTTTAATACTTCTCTAGTAACATATACAGTTCGTCTTAATTTATCAAGATTAACTCTGAATAATTATAGTAAGAGGTCTGTGTGTGTGTGTGTGAGTGTATGAAATAAAAATATTAGTAATAGTATAGTAATATAATGGTAGTGAACATATTGATGTGTGCAGTAGTAGTAGTAGTGAAGACGTGTTTAGTAGTAGTAGTCTCGTGGTAGTAGTGAAGATGTGTGCAGTAGTAGTAGTAGTGAACACGTGTTTAGTGGTAGTAGTCTCGTGGTAGTAGTGAAGATGTGTGTAGTAGTAGTAGTAGTCTCGTGGTAGTAGTGAAGATGTGTGCAGTAGTAGTAGTAGTAGTATCGTGGTAGTAGTGAACATGTGTAGTAGTAGTAGTAGTCTCGTGGAAGTAGTGAAGATGTGTAGTAGTAGTATTAGTAGTAGTGAAGATGTGTGTAGTAGTAGTAGTCTCGTGGTAGTTGTGAAGATGTGTAGTAGTAGTATTAGTAGTAGTGAAGATGTGTGCAGTAGTAGTAGTAGTAGTAGCATCGTGGTAGTAGTGAAGATGTGTAGTAGTAGTACTATCTCGTGGAAGTAGTGAAGATGTGTAGTAGTAGTATTAGTAGTAGTGAAGATATGTGTAGTAGCAGTAGTAGTAGTCTCGTGGTAGTAGTGAAGATGTGTGCAGTAGTAGTAGTAGTAGTCTCGTGGTAGTAGTGAAGATGTATAGTAGTAGTAGTGAAGACGCGTTTAGTAGTAGTAGTCTCGTGGTAGTAGCGAAGATGTGTAGTAGTAGTAGTAGTAGTAGTGAAGACGCGTTTAGCAGTAGTAGTCCCGTGGTAGTAGTGAAGGTGTGTAGTAGTAGTAGTAGTCTTGTGGTAATAGTGAAGATGTGTAGTAGTAGTAATGAAGACGTGTTTAGTAGTAGTAGTCTAGTAGTAGTAGTAGGCCCGGGCGGCGTGGGTGTGTTGGGGTGCCTTCCCTGATTTAAAGTGTTATTGGTGGGGATATACTCAGTTTGTGGGAGCGAGAATTTCACAGTGTGTCGATGAACGTTGGATGTCACCTTGAGCATCATCGCCGACGGCTCTTCTCATTCCTTACGACATTAAACGCAAATATTGCTCGTGTTCACCGGCGATCTTCAAGTAAGCCTGTGAGTGTTTGAATGGTGGGTGGCTGGAGTTGCCAAGTGTCAGTGCCAGTGTGTCGATAGGCCTACCCTAGCAAGGGTGGCATCGCGACTCTCGCCCCTATGGGGCCAAGTGCCTCGCGCTTTCGGTTGCCTCTAGTAACGGCCACTCCATGTAGTGTCGGCTGACCAAGTGAGTATATATAACTAATGTTACATCAGCAGGACCATAGAAATGGTGGCTATCTCTACCAAAGTGACATAATCAAGTGTTAGGTGTGACAATTCTAGCTCCCAGTGGATTATTCTCATGTGTGGATTATCGCCCACATGGGGGGTGCCCGATACAACCACACGCGCGCGTATGCCCCTACTACTCGGACACCGCAGGCCAGGCCGTCACCTCTGTGCCTCATATGCATAAGATCTAGTTTCTTCGTCCGTATGGGCCCAATAGCAGAGGTCGGAGGCGGAAATATCTGTCGCCCAAGTTGCTGGTCACTGTGCCTGGCAACAGTCTTTGTTGCGTCTGTGCTAGCCCGAACCAAAACTGCACAAATTGTCTTTGTGCGAGAAACAACCGACCATGTGTGGATTGCAGGAAGCTAGACCAGTGTCGGAACCCACGTCGCAGGGAGCCGACACAGGCGGCCACAGTGGATATCGCCGGGACCCAACCACCCGATGATATCCGAAATGATAGCAGTGAGTCTACTCAACCCGAAAATGTAGTACTAATAAATGCTGCTCCCTCAGTAGCAGGTGCCCAGGAGGAGAATGAGAGACAGCCGCCTCAGTGGAATGGCATGTCGATGGAAAATGCAGGCGTATGGGTCAAAGAAACCTACTCAGAGATTGTCAAGTGGTCGCCCGCTAACTTATTTGAACCACCCAAGTGTGCGGCCACCAAAGATATGATTCGGGAGATGACTCGCTTCATGACTGATTACACTCAGGACCGCTTCCTCGCCCCCCTAGCTCTTCAAATACTGGCAATAATACCACATCTATTTTGTCAGAGGACACACACAAAGGCTAAGCACAAAGAAAATGTGGCAGCAATGAAGAGAAGATTGACAATGTGGCGGACTGGGGCCCTAGATGATCTCCTATGTGAAGCAAGAACACTGCAGGAGAGACTAAAATCTACGGGTGTCGGAAAGCAAAACACCGATGACGTGGCAAGAAAATTTGGAAACAAAATGCGTGTGGGAAAAGTGTCTCAAGCGGTAAGATCTCTCACTCAGGAATCTTCCGGTGGGGTGATGCCAATAAACAGAGAGACATTAAAACTATTGAAAGAGAAACATCCCCCTGCAAGTGAAGATGAAGGCATCAGGCTCCAGGGTGACTATATCCCACCAAATGCTGTCCTGTTCGAGAAAATAACAGGAGAGATGGTGTGGAAAAAGGCACTGAAGACTCGAGGAGGAGCCGGCCCTTCAGGTCTGGATGCAAACGGTTGGAGAGTCATCCTCAGCACAAACAAGTTTGGCTCTGTAGCAATCGATCTCTGCACTGCCATTGCCGCCCTTGCAAGAAAGCTTGCATCCTCTTGCTGCCATCACCTCCAGGTCCTGACGGCCTGCCGCCTTATTCCTCTGGAAACGAAACCAGGATGTAGACCTATAGGGGTGGGGGAAGTGCTGAGGCGGATTATCGGAAAGTGCATAATGGAGGTGGTAAAGGACGATGTCAGGGCAGCAGCAGGGAACCTACAAGTGTGTACTGGCCACCAGGCTGGTGGGGAGGCGGCCATTCACGCCATGAGATTGATATTTGAGCAGCGTGATTGTGAGGCCGTTCTCCTGGTGGATGCTTCAAACGCATTCAACATACTTAACGGCAAGGCGGCACTGCACAACATCAAGATCAAGTGTCCTAGCTTTGCGATGTATGTTGAAAATTCGTATAGGAATCCTTCAGACCTCTACATAGTAAACAACAAGGCTCTACGAGGTGATACCATCCTACAGTCGACCGAGGGAACAACACAGGGGGACCCCGTTGCAATGGCAATGTATGCAATAGGCCTATCAGTGCTCCAACAAGAAATAAAGTATGCAACAACTGGGGTCAAACAAGTGGCATATGCTGATGACCTCACAGGAGCAGGAAAAGTGGAGGACATCAAAAAGTGGTGGGACCTGGTAACATCGCGAGGTCCACAAATAGGGTACCACCCAAACGCCAGCAAATCCTTCCTCATCGTGAAGCCAGACCATTATGATCGGGCTGTGGAGGTTTTCGGCGAAAGTGAGGTCAAAATAACTAAGGACGGCCAAAGACATCTAGGCGCAGTAATTGGCACTACGGACTTCAAGACCCAGTACGTAGGGGGAAAGGTGAATGAGTGGGTTAGCGAAATCCATGCTCTATCGGAGATTGCTAACACAGAGCCACATGCGGCCTTTGCAGCATTCACACATGGAGTCAAGCATCGTTGGAACTACCTGATGCATACCATCCCTGAGATCCGACCCCTCCTCCACCCTTTGGAAGAAGCAATCAGTGTAAAGCTCATTCCCACACTAGTGAAACACCACGACTTAACCCCAGTAGAAAGAACACTTCTTGCACTTCCACCAAGACTGGGAGGGATGGGACTAACTAATCCAGAGGAGATTGCTGACTCTGAACATCAAAATTCACTTAAGCTCACGGCAGCCCTCACTGACCACATAATAGCCCAGAATGCAACAGGGGAAGTGGACACCAGCGAAGTTAATAAGATCCGTAGGACCATTACAACAGATCGGCAGCACTGCCAAAATGACATGTTGCAGCAACTATTGCTGCAGGTTCCAGAAAAGTTGACAAAAAAAGTAGCTATAGCGCAGGAGGTGGGCGCCTCGAACTGGTTAACTACGTTACCGATAAGGGCAAATGGTTTCAGCCTTAACAAACAAGAATTTACAGATGCCATTGCTCTAAGGTACGGTTGGCCAGTAGATGGTTTGCCCTCCCAATGCGTGTGTGGCTATTCCTATGATGGCGATCACGCCATGGTTTGCAAGAAGGGGGGCTTCATATGCATGAGGCATGACGAGGCAAGGGATCTCACAGCAAATATGTTGAAGGAAATCTGCCGGGACGTCATGGTAGAACCGACCCTCCTTCCACTGGATGGCGAGATCCTCCAACACAGGACTTCAAACACATCTAACGATGCCCGTGTGGACGTCAGTGCTCGAGGATTCTGGACGCGGGGACAGCGAGCTTTCTTCGACATCAGGATTTTTGATCCCATGGCCGTTTGTCACCGTAACCTAGCTCTCGATGCTGCGCATAGGAGGAACGAGAACGACAAGAGAAGGGCATATGGGGAGAGAATTCAAAATGTTGATCAAGGCAGCTTCACTCCTCTAGTGTTCACAACCTCTGGTGGGAGGGGCCCAAGTGCAAGATGTTTCTACGCCAGACACGCGGCGCTGATCACCGAACAGAAGCAGCAGCCCAGAAGTTATGTCACAGCCTGGATGAGATGTCGACTGTCCTTCTCTCTCCTTCGGTCGGCTTTGCTCTGCCTCAGGGGAACGAGAGCTTCTGCCCCTACTCCGACAACTGCTGCAGATATTGACTATGAGGCTACAGTCACTGAATGCCGCATGGATCTACGGCTCAACTAATTTAACACAGATAGGATAGCTTCTTATGTATTAGGATATTTAATATTAAGGTAAATAAATGGTGGCGAAGGTGTGGCTATTGGGGGAGGCTGCAGGCCACGTTTTTGAAAAAAAAAAAAAAAAAAAAAAAAAGTAGTAGTAATAGTAGTAGTAGTAGTCTCGTGGGAATAGTGAAGATGTGTGTAGTAGTAGTAGTGAAGACGTGTTTAGTAGAAATAAAAAATAGTAGTAGTAGTCTCGAGGCAATAGTCAACACGTGGATGCGTGTAGTACTAGTTGTAGTAGTAGTGAGGAGAGTGTCACAGTATGATGAAACTCTCTCTCTGTCTCTCTCAGTACTGTAGTAGGTAATTCTTTAAACATTAAATGGAGTGCTCATATGTTGTAATTAGATACTTTGCTTCACACTTGCAATGCGTCAAGTATGTTAGATAGTTAGTTAAGTAATATATAGATAATGGCACCGCTAGTTAAGAGTGATTCATGGGTCAAAGGGATCATTTACCAGCCGGTTGTTTATACACGTTATGTAAACACCGCTGACTGTTGTTCTGCTTGATATTCCACGGAGATGACTACTTCCTCCTTCAAGATGCTTGACCCATAGATCGCTCTGGTAGCGAGAGCAGGAATTACTCTCTACGGGCGTGGCATAGCCAAGCCCCTTAGTAGTCTTGAACTGGACTCCTTAGAATAAATATCTACACCTGGACAACCTCGGTACTGGCTCGCCTAACACAGAGCCTGCCATAGTTACAGTGCAACCGACACCGAGAACTCTTCCGGCAATAGATAACGGGGACAGCCTAATTAACCGTACAGTATTTACACTTGTAAATATCACACTGTAAATATACACCAGCTTTGACTTATCCCCCCTTTTGTGGAAGACGTGGACATCCAATTGGACTATAAATATCGACAGTCTCGGGCATCTTACTCATATAAATAACTACAAGCAAATTACTTTTAAGTGGGACTGTATACTGACAAGTCTCACTCCTCACAGGCCTACATTAGCACATATATTGCTGTCACCGGTAAACTGTGTAACCTCAATACCACACCAAGTGTTAGAATCTGTATTGCCGGATGCGATTAATATGCCACACCATTGACACCACGTGTACTGGGTGTGATTAATATCCACACCAGACAGCAGAATATTACTGTTACCAACAGGTTACACCACCAGTTACTAGTGTGACCAGATCATACGAACAATTATCATTACAGTGACTTGTAAAACAATATTGAATACTTTTACTATTACCACTGTTATCGCCGCTGGCTTCAACTGCAGTGCTGGCGTTGCCTTACCTGAACAACCATTCAATCTATCAGCCTGGGACCACGGGCGCCGCCCCCCCCCCCCCCCCCCCCCGGGGACCTGCACAAACAAGATGCCCTGATTCTACTGAGTGTATGGTTTAAAGTGTGGCGTGGCCGCCTGGCCTCCATGAGGCAGATCGCCTTCTCAAGTGATGCTGTGAGGACCATGCAGCCACCAGCCCTCTGTGGTAAACACCGACTCCCAATCCTGGCCGAGTTTTGTGCTGGAACAATTTGTACAGTACTATTGTCCCTTGGAACACCATATTGGTTCATTGACCCGCACTTGTAAGTACAGCCAAAGTGATGACATACCCCTCAGTACTGAAATATTGTGGAATAATTATGCCTCCTCGTTTCTGCCTTATCTGGTGAAATAAGACAATGCTGAATGAAATGTAACTAAGATTAATAGAGTTATGAACTTTGTGTCATGTCACAATGCTTAATAATCAATTGTAATTAAGATGAAATCGTCTGAGACTAACAAATTATGTATCAGATAGATCACCATGTAATACCAATGAACGCCTTATTCTCTGCAGGTTTTGGCCACATCAATAAATATTGATGCGTCAAAAGGCGAGTTTCAATCATTCCCTTCGACTTGCCCGTCACCTGAACGTCCTTAACCAAGGCGTTTATAACCACTTGATTTTTGTCATTATTCAGACAAGTTAAGGCAAATCATAATTTTGAGCGGTAGGCAATTAGTTCATTGTGATAGCACCAGTTTACAAAGGGCCAAATCTATAATTCACCTCACAGTATCTGAATAAAGAAAACAAAGTTGTGAAATTAAGAAATTCCTTCCGTGCCAAAATGGGTTAAATAAATACTCGAATTAATAATACATAGACGTAATTATTAATAACTGAAGCACACATACAGAACGATATCTAGTGAAAATTTCTGCCTGGAAAATCATTTGCTTTTACAGAATATAAAAAGGTTTTAACAATAAATTATATTTGAATATAATGTTATATTTTTATTGAGAAAAACATACAAACACGTTGTTGTATTAGTGTATTACTAACAATCTTAACACCTCAAATGCGCATTATATCTAATTTGGTTTTAAAAACTTCCATGTTCTTTCTAAAGTAGAGAGAGCAGGCATCATAGTCCAGAGTGCTGACATACTGACCAAGCATGTTCTGACCCATGCAGAAGTCGAAGGTTTCCATATCCTTGGCCACCACATGCGTCGCCTCCATGAAAACCTTTCTATGTAAATGGATTTGGACCTTGTCAGGGTCCTTCAGATTACGAGCACTGGCTACCATGTCCCGGATCTTGGTGGACATTACAAATTTATGGTCTCCTGATTGTATTTTAATCTTTAGTCTTGGTCCCTCGAATGACGGGGTCAAGAATGCGTTCAGGTAATAATATTGACTTTTTGTGCCCACATTCTGGAGACGATAAAAACCACCTTCACCACCATCAACATTATATACATTAATAAAGAGGTAAGACTACTCTTTATACCATCTTTGAGTTACTTTACACTGTTGTAAGACGGAGTTGCCGAGTGTATCACCCATGTCAGTGAATGAGGGAGGGAACACGAGAACCTTAGTGGTCACTGCAACGCCAGGTTTTAAGGCTATTTGCACGTTCGAAACTGTTCCCATTCTTACCGTCTTCCAGGAGTTATAAGAATCAAAAAGTTTTCCATTGGCCCACCTAACATTATGACCTAAAATACCCGCAGTCTCAGCAGTCTCGTGGGAAAGGAACACCCGGCCAATCCCAGAGTCCACGTGGAGATGGGAAGGCACATTGTTGACGGATGCATCAATGCACTACAGAGTGTCCATCCTGATGGGAACACACCGCTTAAGATCAGGTTGGATAGCCTTCACAGGCTGAGGATCCAAGTACAGACGAATGGTGTCTTGGGGTCCTTGAGTCAAATCTAGATCCCAATCACCTTTGAACGGATAACAAGGCCAACAGGTGAAACGATTGGCAGCCTTTATAGCCAACCTGGAACTACGGCGGACACCTACTGGAGGCACCACACGGGAGCGAAGGTGAAGTGATCTTCGTCGGGTCATACGAGTAAACTTCATAATTATTTTAATACTTCTCTAGTAACATATACAGTTCGTCTTAATTTATCAAGATTAACTCTGAATAATTATAGTAAGAGGTCTGTGTGTGTGTGTGTGAGTGTATGAAATAAAAATATTAGTAATAGTATAGTAATATAATGGTAGTGAACATATTGATGTGTGCAGTAGTAGTAGTAGTGAAGACGTGTTTAGTAGTAGTAGTCTCGTGGTAGTAGTGAAGATGTGTGCAGTAGTAGTAGTAGTGAACACGTGTTTAGTGGTAGTAGTCTCGTGGTAGTAGTGAAGATGTGTGTAGTAGTAGTAGTAGTAGTCTCGTGGTAGTAGTGAAGATGTGTGCAGTAGTAGTAGTAGTAGTATCGTGGTAGTAGTGAACATGTGTAGTAGTAGTAGTAGTCTCGTGGAAGTAGTGAAGATGTGTAGTAGTAGTATTAGTAGTAGTGAAGATGTGTGTAGTAGTAGTAGTCTCGTGGTAGTTGTGAAGATGTGTAGTAGTAGTATTAGTAGTAGTGAAGATGTGTGCAGTAGTAGTAGTAGTAGTAGCATCGTGGTAGTAGTGAAGATGTGTAGTAGTAGTACTATCTCGTGGAAGTAGTGAAGATGTGTAGTAGTAGTATTAGTAGTAGTGAAGATATGTGTAGTAGCAGTAGTAGTAGTCTCGTGGTAGTAGTGAAGATGTGTGCAGTAGTAGTAGTAGTAGTCTCGTGGTAGTAGTGAAGATGTATAGTAGTAGTAGTGAAGACGCGTTTAGTAGTAGTAGTCTCGTGGTAGTAGCGAAGATGTGTAGTAGTAGTAGTAGTAGTAGTGAAGACGCGTTTAGCAGTAGTAGTCCCGTGGTAGTAGTGAAGGTGTGTAGTAGTAGTAGTAGTCTTGTGGTAATAGTGAAGATGTGTAGTAGTAGTAATGAAGACGTGTTTAGTAGTAGTAGTCTAGTAGTAGTAGTAGGCCCGGGCGGCGTGGGTGTGTTGGGGTGCCTTCCCTGATTTAAAGTGTTATTGGTGGGGATATACTCAGTTTGTGGGAGCGAGAATTTCACAGTGTGTCGATGAACGTTGGATGTCACCTTGAGCATCATCGCCGACGGCTCTTCTCATTCCTTACGACATTAAACGCAAATATTGCTCGTGTTCACCGGCGATCTTCAAGTAAGCCTGTGAGTGTTTGAATGGTGGGTGGCTGGAGTTGCCAAGTGTCAGTGCCAGTGTGTCGATAGGCCTACCCTAGCAAGGGTGGCATCGCGACTCTCGCCCCTATGGGGCCAAGTGCCTCGCGCTTTCGGTTGCCTCTAGTAACGGCCACTCCATGTAGTGTCGGCTGACCAAGTGAGTATATATAACTAATGTTACATCAGCAGGACCATAGAAATGGTGGCTATCTCTACCAAAGTGACATAATCAAGTGTTAGGTGTGACAATTCTAGCTCCCAGTGGATTATTCTCATGTGTGGATTATCGCCCACATGGGGGGTGCCCGATACAACCACACGCGCGCGTATGCCCCTACTACTCGGACACCGCAGGCCAGGCCGTCACCTCTGTGCCTCATATGCATAAGATCTAGTTTCTTCGTCCGTATGGGCCCAATAGCAGAGGTCGGAGGCGGAAATATCTGTCGCCCAAGTTGCTGGTCACTGTGCCTGGCAACAGTCTTTGTTGCGTCTGTGCTAGCCCGAACCAAAACTGCACAAATTGTCTTTGTGCGAGAAACAACCGACCATGTGTGGATTGCAGGAAGCTAGACCAGTGTCGGAACCCACGTCGCAGGGAGCCGACACAGGCGGCCACAGTGGATATCGCCGGGACCCAACCACCCGATGATATCCGAAATGATAGCAGTGAGTCTACTCAACCCGAAAATGTAGTACTAATAAATGCTGCTCCCTCAGTAGCAGGTGCCCAGGAGGAGAATGAGAGACAGCCGCCTCAGTGGAATGGCATGTCGATGGAAAATGCAGGCGTATGGGTCAAAGAAACCTACTCAGAGATTGTCAAGTGGTCGCCCGCTAACTTATTTGAACCACCCAAGTGTGCGGCCACCAAAGATATGATTCGGGAGATGACTCGCTTCATGACTGATTACACTCAGGACCGCTTCCTCGCCCCCCTAGCTCTTCAAATACTGGCAATAATACCACATCTATTTTGTCAGAGGACACACACAAAGGCTAAGCACAAAGAAAATGTGGCAGCAATGAAGAGAAGATTGACAATGTGGCGGACTGGGGCCCTAGATGATCTCCTATGTGAAGCAAGAACACTGCAGGAGAGACTAAAATCTACGGGTGTCGGAAAGCAAAACACCGATGACGTGGCAAGAAAATTTGGAAACAAAATGCGTGTGGGAAAAGTGTCTCAAGCGGTAAGATCTCTCACTCAGGAATCTTCCGGTGGGGTGATGCCAATAAACAGAGAGACATTAAAACTATTGAAAGAGAAACATCCCCCTGCAAGTGAAGATGAAGGCATCAGGCTCCAGGGTGACTATATCCCACCAAATGCTGTCCTGTTCGAGAAAATAACAGGAGAGATGGTGTGGAAAAAGGCACTGAAGACTCGAGGAGGAGCCGGCCCTTCAGGTCTGGATGCAAACGGTTGGAGAGTCATCCTCAGCACAAACAAGTTTGGCTCTGTAGCAATCGATCTCTGCACTGCCATTGCCGCCCTTGCAAGAAAGCTTGCATCCTCTTGCTGCCATCACCTCCAGGTCCTGACGGCCTGCCGCCTTATTCCTCTGGAAACGAAACCAGGATGTAGACCTATAGGGGTGGGGGAAGTGCTGAGGCGGATTATCGGAAAGTGCATAATGGAGGTGGTAAAGGACGATGTCAGGGCAGCAGCAGGGAACCTACAAGTGTGTACTGGCCACCAGGCTGGTGGGGAGGCGGCCATTCACGCCATGAGATTGATATTTGAGCAGCGTGATTGTGAGGCCGTTCTCCTGGTGGATGCTTCAAACGCATTCAACATACTTAACGGCAAGGCGGCACTGCACAACATCAAGATCAAGTGTCCTAGCTTTGCGATGTATGTTGAAAATTCGTATAGGAATCCTTCAGACCTCTACATAGTAAACAACAAGGCTCTACGAGGTGATACCATCCTACAGTCGACCGAGGGAACAACACAGGGGGACCCCGTTGCAATGGCAATGTATGCAATAGGCCTATCAGTGCTCCAACAAGAAATAAAGTATGCAACAACTGGGGTCAAACAAGTGGCATATGCTGATGACCTCACAGGAGCAGGAAAAGTGGAGGACATCAAAAAGTGGTGGGACCTGGTAACATCGCGAGGTCCACAAATAGGGTACCACCCAAACGCCAGCAAATCCTTCCTCATCGTGAAGCCAGACCATTATGATCGGGCTGTGGAGGTTTTCGGCGAAAGTGAGGTCAAAATAACTAAGGACGGCCAAAGACATCTAGGCGCAGTAATTGGCACTACGGACTTCAAGACCCAGTACGTAGGGGGAAAGGTGAATGAGTGGGTTAGCGAAATCCATGCTCTATCGGAGATTGCTAACACAGAGCCACATGCGGCCTTTGCAGCATTCACACATGGAGTCAAGCATCGTTGGAACTACCTGATGCATACCATCCCTGAGATCCGACCCCTCCTCCACCCTTTGGAAGAAGCAATCAGTGTAAAGCTCATTCCCACACTAGTGAAACACCACGACTTAACCCCAGTAGAAAGAACACTTCTTGCACTTCCACCAAGACTGGGAGGGATGGGACTAACTAATCCAGAGGAGATTGCTGACTCTGAACATCAAAATTCACTTAAGCTCACGGCAGCCCTCACTGACCACATAATAGCCCAGAATGCAACAGGGGAAGTGGACACCAGCGAAGTTAATAAGATCCGTAGGACCATTACAACAGATCGGCAGCACTGCCAAAATGACATGTTGCAGCAACTATTGCTGCAGGTTCCAGAAAAGTTGACAAAAAAAGTAGCTATAGCGCAGGAGGTGGGCGCCTCGAACTGGTTAACTACGTTACCGATAAGGGCAAATGGTTTCAGCCTTAACAAACAAGAATTTACAGATGCCATTGCTCTAAGGTACGGTTGGCCAGTAGATGGTTTGCCCTCCCAATGCGTGTGTGGCTATTCCTATGATGGCGATCACGCCATGGTTTGCAAGAAGGGGGGCTTCATATGCATGAGGCATGACGAGGCAAGGGATCTCACAGCAAATATGTTGAAGGAAATCTGCCGGGACGTCATGGTAGAACCGACCCTCCTTCCACTGGATGGCGAGATCCTCCAACACAGGACTTCAAACACATCTAACGATGCCCGTGTGGACGTCAGTGCTCGAGGATTCTGGACGCGGGGACAGCGAGCTTTCTTCGACATCAGGATTTTTGATCCCATGGCCGTTTGTCACCGTAACCTAGCTCTCGATGCTGCGCATAGGAGGAACGAGAACGACAAGAGAAGGGCATATGGGGAGAGAATTCAAAATGTTGATCAAGGCAGCTTCACTCCTCTAGTGTTCACAACCTCTGGTGGGAGGGGCCCAAGTGCAAGATGTTTCTACGCCAGACACGCGGCACTGATCACCGAACAGAGGCAGCAGCCCAGAAGTTATGTCACAGCCTGGATGAGATGTCGACTGTCCTTCTCTCTCCTTCGGTCGGCTTTGCTCTGCCTCAGGGGAACGAGAGCTTCTGCCCCTACTCCGACAACTGCTGCAGATATTGACTATGAGGCTACAGTCACTGAATGCCGCATGGATCTACGGCTCAACTAATTTAACACAGATAGGATAGCTTCTTATGTATTAGGATATTTAATATTAAGGTAAATAAATGGTGGCGAAGGTGTGGCTATTGGGGGAGGCTGCAGGCCACGTTTTTGAAAAAAAAAAAAAAAAAAAAAAAAAGTAGTAGTAGTAGTAGTAGTAGTAGTCTCGTGGGAATAGTGAAGATGTGTGCAGTAGAAGTAGTGAAGACGTGTTTAGTGGTAGTTCTCTCGTGGTAATAGTGAAGATGTGTGTAGTAGAAATAAAAAATAGTAGTAGTAGTCTCGAGGCAATAGTCAACACGTGGATGCGTGTAGTACTAGTTGTAGTAGTAGTGAGGAGAGTGTCACAGTATGATGAAACTCTCTCTCTGTCTCTCTCAGTACTGTAGTAGGTAATTCTTTAAACATTAAATGGAGTGCTCATATGTTGTAATTAGATACTTTGCTTCACACTTGCAATGCGTCAAGTATGTTAGATAGTTAGTTAAGTAATATATAGATAATGGCACCGCTAGTTAAGAGTGATTCATGGGTCAAAGGGATCATTTACCAGCCGGTTGTTTATACACGTTATGTAAACACCGCTGACTGTTGTTCTGCTTGATATTCCACGGAGATGACTACTTCCTCCTTCAAGATGCTTGACCCATAGATCGCTCTGGTAGCGAGAGCAGGAATTACTCTCTACGGGCGTGGCATAGCCAAGCCCCTTAGTAGTCTTGAACTGGACTCCTTAGAATAAATATCTACACCTGGACAACCTCGGTACTGGCTCGCCTAACACAGAGCCTGCCATAGTTACAGTGCAACCGACACCGAGAACTCTTCCGGCAATAGATAACGGGGACAGCCTAATTAACCGTACAGTATTTACACTTGTAAATATCACACTGTAAATATACACCAGCTTTGACTTATCCCCCATTTTGTGGAAGACGTGGACATCCAATTGGACTATAAATATCGACAGTCTCGGGCATCTTACTCATATAAATGACTACAAGCAAATTACTTTTAAGTGGGACTGTATACTGACAAGTCTCACTCCTCACAGGCCTACATTAGCACATATATTGCTGTCACCGGTAAACTGTGTAACCTCAATACCACACCAAGTGTTAGAATCTGTATTGCCGGATGCGATTAATATGCCACACCATTGACACCACGTGTACTGGGTGTGATTATTATCCACACCAGACAGCAGAATATTACTGTTACCAACAGGTAACACCACCAGTTACTAGTGTAATCAGATCATACGAACAATCATCATTACAGTGACTTGTAAAACAATATTGAATACTTTTACTATTACCACTGTTATCGCCGCTGGCTTCAACTACAGTGCTGGCGTTGCCTGACCCGAACAAACATTCAATCTATCAGCCTGGGACCACGGCGCCGCCCCCCCCCCCCCCCCCCCCCCCCGCGACCTGCACAAACAAGATGCCCTGATTCTGCTGAGTGTATGGTTTAAAGTGTGGCGTGGCCGCCTTGCCTCCCTGAGGCAGATCGCCTTCTCAAGTGATGCTGTGAGGACCATGCAGCCACCAGCCCTCTGTGGTAAACACCGACTCCCAATCCTGGCCGAGTTTTGTGCTGGAACAATTTGCACAGTACTATTGTCCCTTGGAACACCATATTGGTTCATTGACCCGCACTTGTAAGTACAGCCAAAGTGATGACATACCCCTCAGTACTGAAATATTGTGGAATAATTATGCCTCCTCGTTTCTGCCTTATCTGGTGAAATAAGACAATGCTGAATGAAATGTAACTAAGATTAATAGAGTTATGAACTTTGTGTCATGTCACAATGCTTAATAATCAATTGTAATTAAGATGAAATCGTCTGAGACTAACAAATTATGTATCAGATAGATCACCATGTAATACCAATGAACGCCTTATTCTCTGCAGGTTTTGGCCACATCAATAAATATTGATGCGTCAAAAGGCGAGTTTCAATCATTCCCTTCGACTTGCCCGTCACCTGAACGTCCTTAACCAAGGCGTTTATAACCACTTGATTTTTGTCATTATTCAGACAAGTTAAGGCAAATCATAATTTTGAGCGGTAGGCAATTAGTTCATTGTGATAGTACCAGTCTACAAAGGGCCAAATCTATAATTCACCTCACAGTATCTGAATAAAGAAAACAAAGTTGTGAAATTAAGAAATTCCTTCCGTGCCAAAATGGGTTAAATAAATACTCGAATTAATTATACATAGACATAATTATTAATAACTGAAGCACACATACAGAACGATATCTAGTGAAAATTTCTGCCTGGAAAATCATTTGCTTTTACAGAATATAAAAAGGTTTTAACAATAAATTATATTTGAATATAATGTTATATTTTTATTGAGAAAAACATACAAACACGTTGTTGTATTAGTGTATTACTAACAATCTTAACACCTCAAATGCGCATTATATCTAATTTGGTTTTAAAAACTTCCATGTTCTTTCTAAAGTAGAGAGAGCAGGCATCATAGTCCAGAGTGCTGACATACTGACCAAGCATGTTCTGACCCATGCAGAAGTCGAAGGTTTCCATATCCTTGGCCACCACATGCGTCGCCTCCATGAAAACCTTTCTATGTAAATGGATTTGGACCTTGTCAGGGTCCTTCAGATTACGAGCACTGGCTACCATGTCCCGGATCTTGGTGGACATTACAAATTTATGGTCTCCTGATTGTATTTTAATCTTTAGTCTTGGTCCCTCGAATGACGGAGTCAAGAATGCGTTCAGGTAATAATATTGACTTTTTGTGCCCACATTCTGGAGACGATAAAAACCACCTTCACCACCATCAACATTATATACATTAATAAAGAGGTAAGACTACTCTTTATACCATCTTTGAGTTACTTTACACTGTTGTAAGACGGAGTTGCCGAGTGTATCACCCATGTCAGTGAATGAGGGAGGGAACACGAGAACCTTAGTGGTCACTGCAACGCCAGGTTTTAAGGCTATTTGCACGTTCGAAACTGTTCCCATTCTTACCGTCTTCCAGGAGTTATAAGAATCAAAAAGTTTTCCATTGGCCCACCTAACATTATGACCTAAAATACCCGCAGTCTCAGCAGTCTCGTGGGAAAGGAACACCCGGCCAATCCCAGAGTCCACGTGGAGATGGGAAGGCACATTGTTGACGGATGCATCAATGCACTACAGAGTGTCCATCCTGATGGGAACACACCGCTTAAGATCAGGTTGGATAGCCTTCACAGGCTGAGGATCCAAGTACAGACGAATGGTGTCTTGGGGTCCTTGAGTCAAATCTAGATCCCAATCACCTTTGAACGGATAACAAGGCCAACAGGTGAAACGATTGGCAGCCTTTATAGCCAACCTGGAACTACGGCGGACACCTACTGGAGGCACCACACGGGAGCGAAGGTGAAGTGATCTTCGTCGGGTCATACGAGTAAACTTCATAATTATTTTAATACTTCTCTAGTAACATATACAGTTCGTCTTAATTTATCAAGATTAACTCTGAATAATTATAGTAAGAGGTCTGTGTGTGTGTGTGTGAGTGTATGAAATAAAAATATTAGTAATAGTATAGTAATATAATGGTAGTGAACATATGGATGTGTGCAGTAGTAGTAGTAGTGAAGACGTGTTTAGTAGTAGTAGTAGTGAAGACGTGTTTAGTAGTAGTAGTCTCGTGGTAGAAGTGAAGATGTGTGCAGTAGTAGTAGTAGTGAAGACGTGTTTAGTGGTAGTAGTCTCGTGGTAGTAGTGAAGATGTGTGCAGTAGTAGTGAAGACGTGTTTAGTAGTAGTAGTCTCGTGGTAGTAGTGAAGATGTGTGCAGTAGTAGTAGAAGTGAAGACGTGTTTAGTAGTAGTAGTAGTGAAGACGTGATTAGTAGTAGTAGTCTCGTGGTAGTAGTGAAGATGTGTGCAGTAGTAGTAGTAGTGAAGACGTGCTTAGTGGTAGTAGTCTCGTTGTAGTAGTTAAGATGTGTGCAGTAGTAGTAGTAGTGAAGACGTGTTTAGTAGTAGTAGTCCCGTTGTAGTAGTGAAGATGTGTGCAGTAGTAATCTCGTGGTAGTAGTGAAGATGTGTGCAGTAGTAGTCTCGTGGTAGTAGTGAAGATGTGTAGTAGTAGTAGTAGTAGTAGTAGTAGTAGACTCGTGGTAGTAGTGAAGATGTGTAGTAGCAGCAGTAGTAGTCTCGTGGTAGTAGTGGAGACGTGTTTAGTAGTAGTAGTCTCGTGGTAGTAGTGAAGATGTGTAGTAGTAGTAGTAGTAGTAGCAGTCTCGTGGTAGTAGTGAAGACGTGTTTAGTAGTAGTAGTCTCGTGGTAGTAGTGAAGATGTGTAGTAGTAGTAGTAGTAGTAGTAGTCTCGTGGTAGTAGTGAAGACGTGTTTAGTAGTAGTAGTCTCGTGGTAGTAGTGAAGACGTGTGTAGTAGTAGTAGTCTCGTGGTAGTAGTGAAGACGTGTTTAGTAGCAGTAGTCTCGTGTTAGTAGTGAAGACGTGTTTAGTAGTAGTAGTCTCGTGGTAGTAGTGAAGATGTGTAGTAGTAGTAGTGATGACGTGTTTAGTGGTAGTAGTCTCGTGGTAGTAGTGAAGACGTGTTTAGTAGTAGTAGTCTCGTGGTTGTAGTGAAGATGTGTAGTGGTAGTAGTGAAGACGTGTTTAGTAGTAGTAGTTTCGAAGTATTAGTGAAGATGTGTATGGTAGTAGTAGTAATCTCGTAGTAGTAGTAGTAGTAGTAGTAGTAGTACTCTAGCGGTAATAGTGAAGATATGTAGTACTTGTAATTGTCTCGTAGTAGTAGTAGTAGTGAAGATGTGTAGTAATACTGCGGCTCAACTAAGTCAACACAGATAGGATAGCTTCTTATGTATTAGGATATTTAATATTAAGGTAAATAAATGGTGGCGAAGGTGTGGCTATTGGGGGAGGCTGGAGGCCACGTAAAAAAAAAAAAAAAAAAAAAAGTAGTAGTAGTAGTAGTGAAGAAGTATAGTGAAGATGTGTCCTGTTCGAGAAAATAACAGGAGAGATGGTGTGGAAAAAGGCACTGAAGACTCAGGGAGGTGCCGGCCCTTTAGGTCTGGATGCAAACGGTTGGAGAGTCATCCTCAGCACTAACAAGTTTGGCCCTGTAGCAAGTGATGTCTGCACTGCCATCGCCGCCCTTTCAAGAAAGCTGGCATCCTCGTACTGCCATCACCTCCAGGCCCTGACGGCCTGCCGCCTCATTCCCCTGGATAAGAATCCAGGATGTTGGCCTATAGGGGTGGGGGAAGTGCTGAGGCGGATCATCGGAAAATGAAAAATGGAGGTGGTAAAGGACGATGTCAGGGCAGCAGCAGGGAACCTACAAGTGTGTGCTGGCCACCAGGCTGGAGGGGAGGCGGCCATTCACGCCATGATAACGATATTTGAGCAGCGCGATTGTGAGGCCGTTCTCCTGGTGGACGCTTCAAACGCATTCAACATACTTAACCGCAAGGCTGCACTGCACAACATCAAGATCAAGTGTCCTAGCTTTGCAATGTATGTTGAAAACTCCTATAGGGATCCGTCAGACCTCTATATAGTAAACCTCTAAGAGGTGATACCATCTTACAGTCAACCGAGGGAACAACACAGGGGGACCCTGTTGCAATGGCAATGTATGCAGTTGGCCTATCAGTGCTCCAACATACAATAAAATATGAAATAACTGGGGTCAAGCAAGTGGCGCACGCTGATGACCTAACAGGAGCAGGAAAAGTGGAGGACATCAAAAAGTGGTGGGACCTGGTAACATCACGAGGCCCACAAATAGGGTACCACCCAAACGCCAGCAAGTCCTTCCTCATTGTGAAGCCAGAACATTATGATCGGGCAATGGAGGTGTTCGGTAGAAGTGAGGTCAAAATAACAAAGGAAGGCCAAAGACACCGAGGCGCAGTAATCGGCACGACGGACTTCAAGACCGAGTACGTAATGGGAAAGGTGAATGAGTGGGTTAGGGAAATCCAAGCTCTGTCTGATATTTCTAAAACAGAGCCACATGCCGCACTATCCCTGATATCGGACCCCTCCTCCACCCTCTGGAAGAAGCCATCAATGTTGCTTTTATCCCAACACTCGTGAAAAACCCTCACTTAACCCCAGCAGAAAGGTCACTCTTTGCACTTCCATCGAGACTAGGAGGAATGGGATTGACTAATCCAGTGGAGCTTGACGCTACAGAACATCAGGACTCTGTCAAGCTCACGGCAGCTCTCGCTGAGCACATAGTAGATCAGAATGCATCAAGTCAGGTGGATACCAACGAATTAAGCAAGATTCGACGGTCCATTACGACAGAGCGGCAGCACACCCAGAGTGAAAAGCTGAAACAACTGTCGCAGCAATTGCCAAAGAACTTGAAAAGAAAAGTAGTTATAGCGATGGAGGTGGGCGTCCACCATTTCTCTGTGGATGTCGGTCACACTAGAGTAACCCGTTATAGTACCTCCTCCTCTCCTCACACAGCCAAACTGTGAATGCTCTGCCGTCTTCTGTATTTCAACTCATACAACCTGTCTCGCCCGGGTGAGCTATTCCTCGTTAAAAAAAAATGGGCAAACACAGCTGTCCAGATCTAACCAGTTTAGTGTTAATTAGGAGAGGTTATCTGCCGGCTAGGAGAGGTCATCTGCCAGCTGGTGATCTTCAATATAAGGAGCTTGCAGCGCCTTTCACACGGACATTACTATTATCACAGGGAAGAGGCCGACAGCTCCTTCCCAGAGTCAGACAGGGAGAGACAGAACTCATCACTCGTCGAGGTCGGGAGGGAGACTTCCCTTCTCAGCCAGCAGAGTCTCCCACAGGAGACAAAGTCCAGCAGCACTTGCAGACAGCTTCCCCAGCTGCTGGGCCTCCCTCAGGTCACACGTGAGAGCGATCCCTGGGGTGAGTTACTTAAGGTGGGAAGTGTATCTTTTACATGTTTGTGTCCGAGTCATTGTCGAGTTAACGTCAATATATACTTATTAATGTGTACTTAACGTAAACCCACACCCTCCCTCGCTTAGCCATTACACCTGGCTCGTCTCCTCCTTCATTTAATGCAGTTTGAGTATTGTTTAACAGTGTGAAGTAAGGAACCCTGAGTAGTACAGCGTATAAAGTGGCCTAGTGTGTGTGTCACCTTCACGGCTCAAGTAAATGGTTCTCATCGTGGTATGTGTGCGAATTGTTACTAGCATAACTCTCTCCCCAGAATATGTTCAGTGATTAATATAATTTGTCTCCCGCGATTTGTAACGGTCTCAGTGTTAATTGTCGGTCAGTATTACATGTCTTATATCTACATCCTCCTCCCTGTCCTGAGTCCCACCGACCCACCCCACCCTCCTCACCCACCCGGCACGTTTGCCCACCTTCTGCCCCACCCCGTCTCTGCCCCCGCCCCTTATGACCTCACTAATCCCCAGTCTGTTTTGACCTATAAGCTATGCTTTGAAATTGATGGTTCGTGTAATTTGATATTGCGATACTTTCAGATCTTCAGTCAGTGTATTTTTATGAAAGTATGATTTTATAATGTACTCTTTGAAACGAAATGATTATTAATATTCAGCGTAGTGAGCAGAGCTACCCTCCCCGAACCAGCCCAATGAGAACATTGCCGCGACAGAAACCATAGTTGCCAAACATTGACGTAATGCATAAATTAAATATCCTTTTTTAATGGATGCCCTTCCAACTAATCCATCATCCCTTTAGGATTGTCTTTCTCTGTCAAATGTCACACACAGTACTGCCCCCATGGCCAGGTAGATGTTGTACATAACCAGTTCACTTGGGAATGACCTGACGCCGCATGTCCAAGCTGTGTGCAGTGATCGGGCAGGATGACGGCGCCTTACGACAACGGCAGAAATCAAGAGGTGACGATGGACCAAAAGCATTGACTCCAATCACAGCACATACGAGCAGAGGAGAAGCAGCATGATGAATGCAGCACCACACACCACTTCACTTCTTTCAAGTCTTCCCTTGGTCTAGGATTAAGGAGATTTTATATTTTTTTCTACTTTAGGCAGATAAGACGTGTGGAATGCAGCCTCACGTGATGAGGCGGACACTACAGCACCATCTGGAATATGTCGGAAAATGCTGCTGCACAGAAGAAACTCAGATGGGGCTAGAAAACTGATCAGGAATATGATAGAAACTGATGCTAGAGGAAAGATGAATTATAAACCAGGAGGAAGTGAGACGGAGTCAGAAGGTGTGGAGACACGACCTACAAGGTGCGGTATTAAAGAAAGAAAAATGTGCAAGGTGAAGAGAAGACACAAGACGTGCAGTGCTGACATCACAAGAGTCAACAATGAAGAGGTGGATCATTGAAAGGACCAACCCACCACCGCTGCTGTACTGCCGGTACCCCTGACACCAGCTGGTGGAGAATGTGAGCCATGCTGGGCCACACTTCTGTATTGCTGTTGTATGTGTATAATGATTTTAAAAATAAAAAATATAAAATAAAACACCCTTACATTTGGAAGTTGGCGCATTATTTTGTGTATTTTGAAGTATTTAATTCTCTGACTTCTAATAACATTTACTACAGATAATGTGTGGCGGTTTTTTAATTAGTCTATTTTGCTATGAGTTCATTTGATCAATGTTTTGTAGTACCTCATGCGATGTTGTAGCCATATTACGGATTGGACTAATCATTATTTTGACATGGGCTGGCAAGGTCATGTAACACCTGTTATTGTTTGTAGGATGTGAACTGGCAAGTTTTTTCTCAGATACTATGCTTGATATGTCGGGTCTTGAGCTCGTACCATGTTCACTTACTGTGTATGAGTTGTTTCTCCTGGCATAGAAGCTTTGGTCTTGGCGGGAGGTGTCATCTATGAGGTTATTGTTTGTAAAATGTGAGATTGCATTATCGCCTCAGGGACAATTCTAGATACTGCACATGATATTACTGTGTGTATGTGTCATGAGTTCTCTCGGGTAGGGAAGCTTTGGTCTTGGCGGGAGGTGTAAAGATTGTTTATCAGACCACAGCTTACAGCCCACAGAACAACACATACAACAGTAAGTAGATGAGCATGTTGTCACTCACACAGGTTGACACACCCTACAGTAAGACCTGAACCAGGAGAGGTCAAGGTACCCGAGTTAACTCGGTGTTATAATAATGTTAAAGAAACTCGCCTGGCCAAGTCACACCAGGGTGGTAATAATTAGGAAGCATTAGCGACCGGCGACATGACCAGCACCTGGGCAAACACAGCTCTCCAGATCTAACCAGTTTAGTGTTAATTAGGAGAGGTCATCTGCCAGCTGGTGATCTTCAATATAAGGAGCTTGCAGCTCCTTTCACACGGACATTACTATTATCACAGGGAAGGGGACGACAGCTCCTTCCCAGGGTCAGACAGGGAGAGACAGAACTCATCACTAGTCGAGGTCGGGAGGGAGACGTCCCTTCTCAGCCAGCAGAGTCTCCCACAGGAGACAAAGTCCAGCAGCACTTGCAGACAGCTTCCCCAGCTGCTGGGCCTCCCTCAGGTCACACGTGAGAGCGATCCCTGGGGTGAGTTACTTAAGGTGGGAAGTGTATCTTTTACATGTTTGTGTCTGAGTCATTGTCGAGTAACGTCAGTACATTAGTGTGCCCAGGTCATTGAGTGAATAATAATTATAATCGGCCACGTTACCAAACCTTCCTCACTTCACTCTCCAATCCCCCTACTATAAATTCTCCCTATACTTTCTACCCCGAGTTTACTTGCTCTATGTGGTAGTAGTGAAGATGTGCATAGTAATAGTAGTAGTCTCGTGGTATTCATGAAGATGTTTGTAGTAATAGTAGTAGCGATCTTTGATCCCATGGCCGCATGTCACCGTAACCTAGCTCTCGATGCTGCACACAGGAGGAACGAGAACGACAAGATAAGGGCATATGGGGAGAGAATTCAGAACGTTGATCAAGGCAGCTTCACTCCTCTAGTGTTCACAACCTCTGGTGGGATGGGACCAAGTGCAAGATGCTTCTACGCCAGACTCGCGGAGGTGATCTCCGAACAGAAGCAGCAGCCCAGAAGTTATGTTACAGCCTGGATGAGATGTCGACTGTCCTTCTCTCTCCTTCGGTCGGCTTTGCTCTGCCTCAGGGGAACGAGAGCATCGGCCCCAAAGCCGACAACAGTTGCAGATATTGACTATGAGGCTACAGTCACTGAATGCCACATAGATCTGCGGCTCAACTGACTTAACACAGATAGAATAGCTACTTTGTATTAGGATATTTAATATTAAGGTAATAAAATGGTGGCGAAGATGTGGCTATTGGGGGAGGCTGGAGGCCACGTTATTAAAAAAAAAAAAAAAAAAGTGTGATGGTGTGACTGAGTGTGTGGCTGACTCACTAGACAGGACCAAGGGCCTTATAAGAAGTATAATAATGAAAAAGGCTGGAGATAAGGTGAGGTGTATATAAAACAGTTACAGCATACATGTATATAAAATAAATTTATATGTACATAAACAAGTAATTTTTACCCGACGATGAGACCTAAACTACCGCTTGGTTGGTTCGTTCGTTAGTTGGAGCTGTTCTATTTGCACACGTGGGAATCTTGGTTCACAGACTGATGTATTGTATCAGCTCTTCTCACTCTTGAACGTCATTAATAACTGCTGAATTGATTAACAATTTCTGGAAAGACACAAGACAGCTCCCAGCCAGACCACAACATCTCTGCTCCAGCTCACTCGTCAGCCTCACCTGGCAACAACTACCATGCCCTCTTGATTCGTTATGATACTGTGTCCAGACTCTATACAGCAGGAACACTCTCCCTCCATACAAGATCATCGAGGGCGACCCATGCTGCCTCAACCACGGCTGCTGCGTGACTCCTGCCAGTAGTCAGTGTGCCGTTACTGGTGCGTGACGTAAAAACCAAACATTTTATATGAGTGATGTTGATGTTTAGAGAATGGAATGTTGGTGTAACAAATTTATTTTGTTTTAGCGGGTGACATGCCTCACTACATTATACAGCCATTAAACATTCATATTTGTTGGTAACAGAACAGAGGTTATTGTTAATTCTGATATTTACTTATAAACGAAACACCATTCATCACCGCCAATTATCTCCGAAAACCAAACACCTCCAAAACACTCTATTATCTTCACTTGTACATTGTAAACTATTTATCATAGCTTGAGATGGGGTAAACTTCACACACACCAACCTCGGCATTCTACAGCTTCAGAAACTGAAATAAGGAATCGAGGGATCGTATCTGTAAGCGATTCCTTGTGTCTGTTTTCATTAAAGTAATTTTGGAGAATAACCTTTCTGCATGTGCACTGGATGTTGGTAGTGACAAAACCTGCAATGTGAATGTGGAAAAAACTTTAAATTGATGTGATCCTCATTATCGGTCGTTTGTCCCAACTTGACAATCCAGCATATACCGTCGCTCAGTTCTGGTGGTAAAGGAGTGCAATCAAAGTTTCTCCACTCATAATCCAATGTCTGTTTATCCCCGTCTTCACTAAATAATGAAAGAGGTTATCGTAGTCCTTTCTTCTGAGATAAACATGAGCACATATACCATAGTTTATCAATGAAATCAAATATTTTCTTCAAGTACATCTACAACCGGGGTCAAAATTTCGCTCCCTCCCAAACTGAAGCAGTGTCGAAACTGTTGACCCCCAAATGAGATAAAACAGCAACACACCCGCACCAGATGACCAACAGCCCTCAGATCCGTGATCCCTTTTTTTAAACCAAATTTTGTCGGGTTACCATTTGGTAGTCCGACAATATTATTGGAAAGGTCGGAATAAGTCCCCGGGTGTGGGTAGGCACCTGAGAGACTTATCCCTCAAACTAGTTATATATGAATAGAAAACGTCTCTGAAATACAATATATGTAAATTAAGATGAGCCAATAAAGAAAACAAATATTCCTAATAACCGGTTAAGATGGAAATGTGTATATTTTCAAGAGCCCGCCGTGTACCCCCGTGACCCTCAACTCCCAAGATTTTTCATCTCCCCATCGACCTTCTCAAATTTTATCAAGCATTGCATTCCTACAATCATCCTCTTATAGCTTCAAGTGTGGTAACTAACGCTCTTTTGTTTGTGATAGACAGATGTAATGCTATTTCCAATTCGCCACTATATTAAATAGGGAAGATATAAGGTGAGCCAAATGCACTCGGTAGATGTTGAGGCAATAGTTTACAAGTGTCATCTGTGACCCACACTGATAATTACCATGGGAAAAATTCTACTGCTGTATCTCGCTGTTTGGGTTAGTGTTCCGGTTGTGTTTAGGTACTACCAATGTTTGTAAGTTTACATTAGGTTACGTAAAATATTTTTTTAGACGAAATGTTCGAACTCAAAGGTTAGAAAAAAGTGGCAAAATTAATTAATGATGTTTTCAATCACTCGATTTAAATGGTGTCAGTCCTATCTTACATCACCGGTACAACAATAAACACAAGCTTGTAAACTATTATCAAAAGTAATTTACCTAATATACAATAGTTACTGCAATATATACATAATAGATATTAGATTTTGTTTTATTTTTTCAGGCTGGCATTATAACATTCTGGTATGGTGAGCTAGCTGATGCTGTGAGGCTACCAAGGATTGTTATTAAAGACCATCGGGATCCTTGTGTTTATCTCTCTGAGGAGGAGTTCATCAAGAGGTACAGGCTGTCCCCATGACCTTCTTCAACTAGCGAGCCACATAAGCTAAGAGTTCAAGAAGAAAGAGCAAGAAATTCTGGTGTTACCGTAGTGTGCGGTCTACAAGATAATTGGGTTAAGTTAGCTTAGTTAGATTAGGTCAGGTTTGGTTAGGTCAGGTTTGGTTTGGTTTGGTTAGGTCAGGTTAGGCAAGGTTAGGGTAATCTAGTATAGGTTAGGATAGCCTATATCATGTTCGTCAAACTTTGTAACTTTCATTACATCAAACCTGACGTCACATGACTCCAGAGTAGCTATCGTGCCCTACAACTCTCACTGGAATACTCTTTCTCTATCCACCCTTTCTCTCTCTTTCTCTATCCACCCTTTCTCTCTCTCTCTCTCTATCCACCCTTTCTCTCTCTCTCTGTATATATACACCTTGATTTGTATTACTCTCTCTAGTCTGTACTCACCCCTGAAGATGTGAATTACACGAAAGCGCTTGGGAACTTCGTGTTTTCTTCTTTCCTTGTGGTTATCAGCATATATATATATATATATATATATATATATATATATATATATATATATATATATATATATATATATATATATATATATATATTCTATGTAGATCCACAATGAAAACGTGGATAAGATAAATCTTGATCAAATCACACAGGAAAAGGGAAACAACGGAGTACCTTAGCTTTCGTCTTTATTCAAGACATCTTCAGAGGCAACTGGATTACATGGACAGAGAGAGGCTTATATATACAGGGTGACCTTATAAAACATGAGGTCAGGTCATAATGATGTCATCCACTGATCCCCACACCAACACACACGTAGAGGAGCTTAGGAGAAGGGGTTGACGTGACTAGTCAGGTCAGGTCAAAGATAAGGGACCCACTAAATATCTATCCTACATCTAGATCAAAGGTTTTCAAAGCATTTTTAACCTTGGGCCACTGACAAATAAATTTATGTAACATATTATCAGTTTTGAACTGACCATCACTAAGGTTTATTGATTTTAATTCCTTAATCAAACTAGCTTCAACCAGAAGTCTTTCTGTGACACAAGATGATTTGAATACTTCTAAGCTATTTTCCCAAGCAATGGGATGATTATTATTCCTAACATGAACGAACAAGGCACTGCTTTCAGATGCTGTTCTGATATTGTACTTATGTTGTTTGATTCTGAGCTGCAGTGTTTTTCCTGTCTGACCTACATAATTACAATTACATTTGCTACATGGAATACAATAAACACTTCCATTTACATTCAAACTTGGGCTATTCCTTATTAACATATTAGTAATGGTTGAGTCATACTTGAAAACAACATTAATATTTTGTAGCTTGACGGACCGAACTAACGGGACAAATTCATTACGAGAGGACACGTTTTCATTGTGGATCTACATGACGAGGTATATGCTAGAATATTAAAAGAATGTCGAGATGAGTTGAGTAATCCACTAGCAGTTTTATTTAATAAGTCATTAGAATCGGGCCTAGTGCCATCAAATTACCGTCCCATTAGTCTCACGTCAATCATAGGCAAGTTGCTAGTCAATTATTGCTACAAAAATCAGAAGCCACCTTGAAACATTCAACTTAATTCATTCTTCTCAGCACGGGTTCACCTAGGGACGTTCTTGTCTCACAAATTTGCTTAGCTTTTTCTCAGAAGTATATGAAGCGGTAGATAATGATAAGTCATATGATATAATTTATTTAGATTTCAGTAAAGCATTCGATAGAGTCCCTCATGAGAGATTGATAAGGAAGGTAGAAGCACATGGAATAGGTGGATCATTATTAAAATGGATTAGGTCATGGTTAACTGGTAGGAAACAAAGAGTCAGCATAAATGGATTAAAGTCAGACTGGGGTGCGGTCAAAAGCGGAGTTCCCCAGGGATCTGTATTAGGCCCTCTGCTGTTTGTTATATTCATTAATGATCTTGATTTAGGCATAACTAGTAGGATTAGTAAATTTGCAGATGATACCAAAATGGGGAGAGTGATAAATTCAGACAGTGACTTTGAACACCTTCAAAGAGATCTAGATACCTTACATGAGTGGTCAGTAGACTGGCAAATGAATTTTAATACTGATAAATGCAAGGTACTACAGATAGGGAAGACGAATACAAACGTTAAGTATAAACTAGGTAACACGGAAATAGAAAACTCAGTTTGTGAAAAAGATCTAGGTGTATTTGTTAGCAACGACTTGAAACCTAGAAAACAATGTATTAGCGTTCGCAACAAGGCAAACAGGATTCTAGGGTTCATATCTAGGTCTGTGAGTAACAGAACTGCTGACGTTATCTTGAAACTTTACCTAGCATTAGTGAGGCCACACATGGATTATGCGGTTCAGTTCTGGTGTCCTTATAGAATGGACATAGATTCTTTGGAAAGAGTACAAAGAAGAATGACAAAAATGATCCATAATATTAGAAACCTTACATATGAAGAAAGACTGAAAAGCTTGGGCTAGAGTCTGTACTCACCCCTGAAGATGTGAATTACACGAAAGCGCTTGGGAACTTCGTGTTTTCTTCTTTCCTTGTGGTTATCAGCATATATATATATATATATATATATATATATATATATATATATATATATATATATATATATATATATATATATATATATATATATATATAGTTATATTTTTATTGAGAAAAACATACAAACACGTTGTTGTATTAGTGTATTACTAACACTCTTAACACCTCAAATGCGCATTATATCTAATTTGGTTTTAAAAACTTCTCTATTCTTTCTAAAGTAGAGAGAGCAGGCATCATAGTCCAGAGTGCTGATGTAGCGACCAAGCATGTTCTGACCCATGCAGAAGTCAAAGGTGGTCATATCTTTGACCGCCACATCCGTCGCCTCCATGTAAACCTTTCTATATAAATGGATTTGGATCGTATCAGGTTCCTTGAGATTACGAGCACGGGCTACCATGTCCCGGATCTTGGTGGACATTACGAATTTATGGTTTCCTGATTGTATTTTAATCTTTAGTCTTGGTCCCTCGAATGACGGGGTCAAGAATGCGTTCAGATAAAAATACTGACTTTTTGTGCCCATCTTCTCCATACGATACCAAATACTATCAATGTTATTTACACTAATAAAGAGGTAAGACTTCTCTTTATACCATCTTTGAGTTACTTTACACTGTTGTAAGACGGAGTTGCCGAGTGTATCACCCATGTCAGTGAATGAGGGAGGGAACACGTGAACCTGAGTGGTCACTGTAACGCCAGGTTTCAAGGTTATTTCCACATTCGGAACTGTTCCCATCCGCACCGTCTTCCGGGAATAATACGACTCGTAAAGTTTTCCATTGGCCCACCTAACATTATAGCCTAAAATACCCGCAGCCATTGCAGTCTCGTGGGAAAGGAACACCCGGCCAAACCCAGAGTCCACGTGGAGATGGCAAGGTTAAAAGTTGATGGACGCATTAAGGCACAATAGTGTGTCCAGCTGGATGGGAACATACTAGCTGAGATCAGGTTGCAAAGCCCTAACAGGCTGAGGATCCAAGTACAGACGGATGGTGTCTTGGGGTCCATCACTCAAATCCAAATCCAAATCCGATCTACCAAAACACGGAAAACAAGGCTAGAAACACGGAAAATATGACTGAAAGGTGAAACGATTGGCATCCTTTTTAGCCAACCTGGAACTACGGCGGACACCTACTGGAGGCACCACACGGGAGCGAAGGTGAAGTGATCTTCGTCGGGTCATACGAGTGAACTTCATAATTATTTTAATACTTCTCTAGTAACATATACAGTTCGTCTTAATTTATCAAGATTAACTCTGAATAATTATAGTAAGAGGTCTGTGTGTGTGTGTGAGTGTATGAAATAAAAATATTAGTAATAGTATAGTAATATAATGGTAGTGAACATATGGATGTGTGCAGTAGTAGTAGTAGTGAAGACGTGTTTAGTAGTAGTAGTGTCGTGGTAGTAGTGAAGATGTGTGTAGTAGTAGTAGTAGTGAAGACGTGTTTAGTGGTAGTAGTCTCGTGGTAGTAGTGAAGATGTGTGCAGTAGTAGTAGTAGTGAAGACGAGTTTAGTAGTAGTAGTCTCGTGGTAGAAGTGAAGATGTGTGCAGTAGTAGTGAAGACGTGTTTAGTGGTAGTAGTCTCGTGGTAGTAGTGAAGATGTGTGCAGTAGTAGTAGTAGTGAAGACGTGTTTAGTAGTAGTAGTCTCGTGGTAGTAGTGAAGATGTGTGCAGTAGTAGTAGTAGTCTCGTGGTAGTAGTGAAGACGTGTTTAGTAGTAGTAGTCTCGTGGTAGTAGTGAAGACGTGTTTAGTGGTAGTAGTGAAGATGTGTGCAGTAGTAGTAGTAGTAGTATCGTGGTAGTAGTGAGGATGTGTGCAGTAGTAGTAGTAGTGAAGACGTGTTTAGTGGTAGTAGTCTCGTGGTAGTAGTGAAGATGTGTGCAGTAGTAGTAGTAGTGAAGACGTGTTTAGTAGTAGTAGTCTCGTGGTAGTAGTGAAGATGTGTGCAGTAGTAGTAGTAGTCTCGTGGTAGTAGTGAAGACGTGTTTAGTAGTAGTAGTCTCGTGGTAGTAGTGAAGACGTGTTTAGTGGTAGTAGTGAAGATGTGTGCAGTAGTAGTAGTAGTAGTCTCGTGGTAGTAGTGAAGATGTGTGCAGTAGTAGTGAAGACGTGTTTAGTAGTAGTAGTCTCGTGGTAGTAGTGAAGATGTGTGCAGTACTAGTGAAGACGTGTTTAGTAGTAGTAGTCTCGTTGTAGTAGTGAAGATGTGTGCAGTAGTAGTGAAGACGTGTTTAGTAGTAGTAGTCTCGTTGTAGTAGTGAAGATGTGTGCAGTAGTAGTAGTAGTGAAGACGTGTTTAGTAGTAGTAGTCTCGTTGTAGTAGTGAAGATGTGTGCAGTAGTAGTAGTAGTCTCGAGGTAGTAGTGAAGATGTGTAGTAGTAGTAGCTGTCTCGTGGTAGTAGTGAAGATGTGTAGTAGCAGTAGTAGTAGTAGTAGTTGTCTCGTGGTAGTAGTGAAGATGTGTAGTAGTAGTAGTAGTAGTAGTCTCGTGGTAGTAGTGAAGATGTGTAGTAGTAGTAGTAGTCTCGTTGTAGTAGTGAAGATGTGTGCAGTAGTAGTCTCGTGGTAGTAGTGAAGATGTGTAGTAGTAGTAGTAGTCTTGTGGTAGTAGTGAAGATGTGTAGTAGTAGTAGTCAAGTAAGGGAACAACACAGGGGGGACCCTGTTGCAATGGCAATGTATGCAATAGGCCTATCAGTGCTCCAACAAGAAATAAAGTATGAAATAACTAAGGTCAAGCAAGTGGCGTACGCTGATGACCTCACAGGAGCAGGAAAAGTGGAGGACACAAAAAATGGTAGGACCTGGTAACATCGCGAGGTCCACAAATAGGGTACCACCCAAACGCCAGCAAGTCCTTCCTCATTGTGAAGCCAGAACATTATGAACGGGCAATGGAGGTGTTCGGTGGATGTGAGGTCAAAATAACAAAGGAAGGCCAAAGACACCTAGGCGCAGTAATCGGCACGACGGACTTCAAGACCGAGTACGTAATGGGAAAGGTGAATGAGTGGGTTAGGGAAATCCAAGCTCTGTCTGAGATTGCTAACACAGAGCCACATAAAGGGGCAACATCTTCGTCACACATCATCTACCATGCCATGATTGTGATACTTCTCAGACTGAAGCAACCCATGCACAGCTGAGCCAGAGAAAATATGATTATGGTAGGTGGTAGTTTTCATTACATGGGTCAAAGGTCGTAATGTCTGCCTTTTCGCACCAATTGCGGACGACAAAAATACTTTAGTAAATTCTTATATAATTGCATTATGGTTTCATAGAACAAATGAACTGTAGGTTCTCCCTCAGGAAAAGCAGTTTAATTCTTGTAAATGTTGGCAAAATAAAGTTTAAAAAGCTGAAATAAATGACAAATGACAATAGGTATTTCCTTATTATAATTAGGCCAATAATAAATACGCCTCAGTATATTTGGATCACCTGAAGAATCATCGCCCCAGCTTAGTTCACCTGAAGATTAAATCACCCTAAAACTACTTTGGGAGGATGAGGTTAGGTTAGGTTAGGTTAGGATATGTTAGGTTAGGATATGTTAGGTTAGGATATGTTAGGATAGGATATGTTAGGTTAGGATATGTTAGGTTAGGTTAGGATATGTTAGGTTAGGATATGTTAGGTTAGGTTAGGATATGTTAGGTTAGGATATGTTATGTTAGGATATGTTAGGTTAGGATATGTTAGGTTAGGATATGTTAGGATAGGTTAGGTTAGGATATGTTAGGTTAGGATATGTTAGGCTAGGTTAGGATATGTTAGGTTAGGTTAGGATATGTTAGGTTAGGATATGTTAGGTTAGGTTAGGATATGTTAGGTTAGGTTAGGATATGTTAGGTTAGGATATGTTAGGTTAGGATATGTTAGGATAGGTTAGGTTAGGATATGTTAGGTTAGGATATGTTAGGTTAGGTTAGGATATGTTAGGTTAGGTTAGGATATGTTAGGTTAGGATATGTTAGGTTAGGATATGTTAGGTTAGGTTAGGATATGTTAGGTTAGGATAGAATAGGTTTAGGTTAGGTTAAGTTAGCATGAAGGTAGTTAATCTTCAGGTGAAATAGGCTGGGGCGATGATTCTTCAGGTAGACAAGTTATTAAGGGTTATTGTCATATTTTACATGTGTGTGACGTGAACTAGGTCCAACAGGTCCACATGTGTAAGTTATGCCTGGTTATTTTCCACACTGGCAGACGATATTCCACGAAACGCCAGCAACCCTCACACACCTCTCAACAAAACTCAGAGACCAAGTCGAAGCTAACCGGAAACACTAACTAAACCCAAATAAACCATCACCAAACCAACGAAGCCTCAAAGTTGCTACTCGTTCTCACAATACCTCTCACTACGCAATAAACAACAAATTTCTTATGTACGGAGTGTAAATTTACAACCTACTTAAACAATCTGCCTCAACTTTTTCACTTCCCTCAATACTAAATCACTGTAAATACATACAGTACACCACCTGCTTAACTGGCTAACCATCTGATCCGTTTCGAAGGTAAACTGCTTGCCAAGTACCTATAAGCCTTCTTGACACTCCCCACTATAGCTAAACATTCCCTTTCTATCACAGAATAATTCCTTTCACCATTACTTAGCTCTCGACTAACGTAAGTAAACAATGTGTTTTTGCTCGTAACAAGGCTAATAAAGTACTTGGGTTCATACAAAGGAGTGTTAGTTACAAGACTAGCGAGGTCATCCTAAAACTGTATCTTGCTCTTGTGAGACCACACCTGGATTACGCAGTTCAGTTCTGGTCACCGTACTACAGAATGGATATAGAATCCTTGGAAAGAATTCAGAGGAAAATGACAAGACTAATCCCGGGCATTAGAAACCTTGAGTACAGAGACAGGTTAAAGCATCTTAATTTGCACTCCCTCGAGAGACGTAGAGTGAGGGGCGACCTGATAGAGGTGTACAAGTGGAAGTCAGGGCTAAACAAAGGGGACATTACAAAGGTACTCAAACTATCCAACCAGGAGCGAACTCGTAACAATGGTTTTAAATTAGACAAATTTAGATTTAGGCGGGAAATAGGTAAACACTGGTTTGGAAACAGTCGTGGATGAATGGAACAAGTTACCAAACATCATCATTAACTCGAATACGCTGATTAGCTTCAAACAGAGGCTGGATGGATATATGAGCGATAGGGGTTGGGTGTAAACGGGACTGACCAGTATAGACCCGCTGCTGTTTCCTCCATTCTTATGTTCTTATGTAAGCAAGAGGCCACCGTTCTCTGTCCCACACTAGTAATAGCACTGCTCCTATCACCCACTTCAGATGCATCCGTCTGCACCACAAAATCCTTTTCTAAGTCTACTAATTTTAATATTGGCTAATAAATCATTACTTGCTTTTATGCACCAAAAGAATTCTAATGTTCTACCTGCCATACTGCCTTGAGAGGATATTTCTTTATCAGATCAGTGAGTGGCGCAGCAATGGTAATATATCCAGATACATGATGACGATAATAACCTGTTAACCCTAAAACGATCGAACCTCCTTTTTAGTTTTGGGAAGTTACATTTTACTCACAGCTTCTACTTTATCATAAACTGGCTTTGACTGACCTCTACTTTATCATAAACTGGCTTTGACTGACCTCTACGTTATCATAAACTGGCTTTGACTGACCTCTACGTTATCATAAACTGGCTTTGACTGACCTCTACGTTATCATAAACTGGCTTTGACTGACCTCTACTTTATCATAAACTGGCTCTGACTGACCTCTACTTTATCATAAACTGGCTCTGACTGACCTCTACGTTATCATAAACTGGCTCTGACTGACCTCTACGTTATCATAAACTGGCTTTGACTGACCTCTACGTTATCATAAACTGGCTTTGACTGACCTCTACGTTATCATAAACTGGCTTTGACTGACCTCTACTTTATCATAAACTGGCTCTGACTGACCTCTACGTTATCATAAACTGGCTCTGACTGACCTCTACGTTATCATAAACTGGCTTTGACTGACCTCTACGTCATCATAAACTGGCTTTGACTGACCTTAACCAATGATATGGCTTATATATTCTACCATAAATTGGCCAGTGTCACCTTTAGTCGGACGAGCCCTGGACAATATATCTAAACCTTCCCATAACACAGTACATAATGTTCCTAAGTTGAGGTATAAATCAACATGTCAATAAAAAGTCTCAACCTTATCTAACTGACGTATTAATCTATTAATAACTGGCACTTGCTTTAGTTGACCCAAATGGCAATACATTTAACATTATTAAACCATGCTTGGCTTCATATGCTGTTATTTCTATACTACCGTCATGTAAAGGTGTCTGCCAACATCTGCTGAATCTCTCTATCAAACATATCGAGCACTTAACTGACATTGCTCTTCTGCTCTGCACTTAACTGACTGTTTACTTTCATATCTACCTTTGTTTACTTCCTTTAAAACTAGTAATTGCTTCTATACTGGTATCCTCACTTTAGTCTTCCTCACAACCAACTGCTACACTAACCGCTTCTACCACAAGAGATGAATTCCCTTTTGTCGCTTCCACTCAGGAAAAATACTACTTCAACATGTTATTGTGATATTTCCGCTCTGTGCCACTCATGTCTACCAAATAACTCCAATTGTTAACTTTCCTAACTACATCAAAAGGCCCTATACTCTGCATTAGGAGCTTATTGTTACTGGTTGGCAGGATGATCACAGCTTTCTGGCCGACTGTTAGCTGTCAATCCGTGGCTTTGTGACCATAATACATTTCATAGCTGTCACCTGCTCCTGTTAACTCTTCATGACCTACTGTAAAAGTGTTTTGTAATTTCTCTCTCTCAGATTAATCAGGTAGTCATACACCGTCCTAGAATTTTCTTCATCTTGTTCATATCCTTCCCCATTCTCTCACAAGTCCCTTAACAGACTGAGTGGTCCAGGTACACAGGGAGAAAATGTGGTACTACATTGGGCTAGCTCTCTATAAACCTTTCAACTAAGCCATTACACATCGCATGGTACGGCGTCGGAGTTAGGCTTCTCACAGATAATAACCTATGAAACTCACTCATCATATCTGACGTAAACAGGGTTACAGCTTCTGGATATCTCGTGGCGTAGTCTACAGTAGTGAGAATATACCGTGATCCGTGACTAGCGTTCGGCCCTAATGGTCCCACATCTTCACTACTACCGTGAGACTATTACTACCACACACATCTTCACTACTACCACGAGACTACTACAACTACTACTACTACTACCACACACATCTTCACAATTACCACGAGACTACTACTACTAAACACGTCTTCACTACTACTACTACTACACATCTTCACTACTACCACGAGACTACTACTACCACACACATCTTCACTATTACCACGAGACTACTACTACTAAACACGTCTTCATTACTACTACTACTACTGCTACTACTACACATCTTCACTATGACCACGAGAGTACTACAACTAAACACGTCTTCACTTCTACTACTACTACTGCTACTACTACACATCTTAACTACTATAACGAGACTACTACTACTACTACACATCTTAACTACTATAACGAGACTACTACTACTACTACTACACATCTTCACTACTACCACGAGACTACTACTACTACTACTACCAGACACATCTTCACTACTACCACGAGACTACTACCACGAAACACGTCTTCACTTCTACTACTACTACTACTACTACACATCTTCACTACTACCACGAGACTACTACTACTACTACCACCACACACATCTTCACTACTACCACGAGACTACTACTACTACTACCACCACACACATCTTCACTACTACCACGAGACTACTACCACGAAACACGTCTTCACTACTACTACTACTGCACACATCTTCACTACTACCACGAGACTACTACTACTACTGCACACATCTTCACTACTACAACGAGACTACTACTACTACTAAACACGTCTTCACTACTACTACTACTGCACACATCTTCACTACTACAACGAGACTACTACTACTAAACACGTCTTCACTACTACTACTACTGCACACATCTTCACTACTACCACGAGACTACTACTACTAAACACGTCTTCACTACTACTACTACTGCACACATCTTCACTACTACCACGAGACTACTACTACTAAACACGTCTTCACTACTACTACTACTGCACACATCTTCACTACTACCACGAGACTACTACTACTAAACACGTCTTCACTACTACTACTACTGCACACATCCATATGTTCACTACCATTATATTACTATACTATTACTAATATTTTTATTTCATACACTCACACACACACACACAGACCTCTTACTATAATTATTCAGAGTTAATCTTGATAAATTAAGACGAACTGTATATGTTACTAGAGAAGTATTAAAATAATTATGAAGTTCACTCGTATGACCCGACGAAGATCACTTCACCTTCGCTCCCGTGTGGTGCCTCCAGTTGGTGTCCGCCGTAGTTCCAGGTTGGCTAAAAAGGCTGCCAATCGTTTCACCTGTTGTCCATGTTATCCGTGTCGTGGTAAATTGAATTTGGATTTGAGTGACGGACCCCAAGACACCATCCGTCTGTACTTGGATCCTCAGCCTGTTAAAGCTATGCAACCTGATCTTAGCGAGTGTGTTGCCATCAGGCTGGACACACTACAGTGCCTTAATGCGTCCATCAACGGTGAACCTTGTCATCTCCACGTGGACTCTGGGATTAGTCGAGTGTTCCTTTCCCACGAGACTGCCTTGACTGCAGGTATTTTAGGTCATAATGTTAGGTGGGCCAATGGAAAATTTTATGAGTCGTATTATTCCCGGAAGACGGTGCGGATGGGAACAGTTCGGAACGTGCAAATAACCTTGAAACCTGGCGTTACAGTGACCACTCAGGTTCACGTGTTCCCTCCTGCATTTACTGACATGGGTGATACACTCGGCAACTCCGTCTTACAACAGTGTAAAGTAACTCAAAGATGGTATAAAGAGAAGTCTTACCTCTTTATCAATGTGAATAACATTGATGATATTTGGTATCGTATGGAGAAGATGGGCACAAGAAGTCAATATTATTACCTGAACGCATTCTTGACCCCGTCATTCGAGGGACCAAGACTAAAGATTAAAATACAATCAGGAGACCGTAAATTCGTAATGTCCACCAAGATCCGGGACATGGTAGCCCGTGCTCGTAATGTCAATGATCCTGATAAGGTCCAAATCTATTTATATAGAAGTGTTTTTATGGAGGCGACGGATGTGGTGGCCAAGGATATGACCACCTTCGACTTCTGCATGGGTCAGGACATGCTTGGTCGCCATGTCGGCATCCTTGACTATAATGCTTGCTCCCTCTACTTTAAAGACAAGGGGTCTGCTTTTATGACCAAATTAAATATAATGCGCATTTGAGGTGTCAAGATTGTTAGTAATACACTAATACAACAACGTGTTTGTATGTTTTTCTCAGTAAAAATAAAACATTATCTTCAAATATAATCGATTGTTAAAACTTTTTTATATTCTGTACTAGCAGAAACGCCGGCATCTGGGCGGTTCATTCGCTAGGCCACGGTAGGACCCCATCCCCCAGGAGGCTCCACATTGTCTCACTGTTCAGTCCCCAAAACTTCTTCTTCCATCAATAGTTCATTAACGGTGTATGCAAGTTCCACCATGTTTTTCACTACAACGGTACAGCAAAGTATATTTTTTTTAGTATTAAACTGTTATCATTTTATTGTCTAATCATCACTACATATAACACCATCATCACTACATATAACATCATCCATCATCACTACATATAACACCACCCATCATCACTACATATAACACCACCCATCATCACTACATATAACATCATCCATCATCACTACATATAACACCATCCATCATCACTACATATAACACCACCCATCATCACTACATATAACACCACCCATCACCACTACATATAACACCACCCATCATCACTACATATAACACCACCCATCATCACTACATATAACACCATCCATCATCACTACATATAACACCATCCATCATCACTACATATAACACCACCCATCATCACTACATATAACACCACCCATCATCACTACATATAACACCACCCATCATCACTACATATAACACCATCCATCATCACTACATATAACACCATCCATCATCACTACATATAACACCACCCATCATCACTACATATAACACCACCCATCATCACTACATATAACACCATCCATCATCACTACATATAACACCATCCATCATCACTACATATAACACCATCCATCATCACTACATATAACACCATCCATCATCACTACATATAACACCACCCATCATCACTACATATAACACCACCCATCACCACTACATATAACACCACCCATCATCACTACATATAACACCACCCATCACCACTACATATAACACCACCCATCATCACTACATATAACACCACCCATCATCACTACATATAACACCATCCATCATCACTACATATAACACCATCCATCATCACTACATATAACACCATCCATCATCACTACATATAACACCATCCATCATCACTACATATAACACCATCCATCATCACTACATATAACACCACCCATCATCACTACATATAACACCACCCATCACCACTACATATAACACCACCCATCATCACTACATATAACACCATCCATCATCACTACAAATCGGTAAAGTAGTTTCCGAGATTCTCGTACGGACACACACACACACACACACACAGACATACTTCTTTGTTTTATATAGATAAATAAGCAAATGATTTTCCAGGCAGAAATTTTCACTTGGTATCGTTCTGTATGTGTGCTTCAGTTATTAATAATTATGTCTATGTATAATTAATTCGAGTATTTATTTAACCCATTTTGGCACGGAAGGAATTTCTTAATTTCACAACTTTGTTTTCTTTATTCAGATACTGTGAGGTGAATTATAGATTTGGCCCTTTGTAAACTGGTACTATCACAATGAACTAATTGCCTACCGCTCAAAATTATGATTTGCCTTAACTTGTCTGAATAATGACAAAAATAAAGATGTAACAGTAAAAGTATTCAATATTGTTTTACAAGTCACTGTAATGATAATTGTTCGTATGATCTGGTCACACTAGTAACTGGTGGTGTTACCTGTTGGTACAGTAATATTCTGCTGTCTGGTGTGGACAATATTCACACCCAGTACACGTGGTGTCAATGGTGTGGCATATTAATAGCATCCGTCTTTACAGGTTGTGACACTTGGTGTGGTATTGAGGTTACACAGTTTACCGGTGACAGCAATATATATACTAACACTTGTTGGCTATATAATTACATACCGTTAATATATTAAGATGTTATTTTTGTGCCAGTTGCATGTCCTTTGAAATTAGTTTGTTTTTTTACTTCATGTGAATGATATTGAACCAATATAATATTATGTACTTATACCAAGAAGTTTTGAGTTATATTCTAATTGTAAAAGATGTATTGTTTGTTTACATTTAAAAGCTTTCCTCCTCCAGGGGTGAATACAGGGTGTGGATGTGAGATCAGGAAAGTAACTAATCTTGATTCATCCATTGTATATCGTGCATGTTGTTATTAATTTACTCACCAGCATTTGGGTGAATCCTAAGTGAAGGAGGAAGAGCTATATCGTGGGATTAAGATAGATAAATTACTAATCAGTTAGGCCACAAGGCCATGCAGTGTTAATGTTTGTACTTGTTTTACTGTAAATATATTAGTTGTTAACTGTTATACTATTAATTAGTATTTCTCAGTCCTGACTCAATTTGCACAGTATAATGAACAGTTTTCCTTGGATGTTTTCTCACAGAGTATTTATATTTAATGTCACCTTCAACTGTCAGCCAGAGGCAGCAAGGAGTGTCTCCATGACCCTGGTCTGTTAACCAAAGCCGTTATTTCAGAAGGTGAGTCTGAGTAATGGGCCTAGGAGTTGGGGCACTACCGAAAGAGGAAGGTTATTCAGTAGTGGCCGTGACACATTAGTATGATATTGAGGTTACAGAGATAGAGAACCGTGTTATATCATGACGGATGGAGGATAGCTGAGGTGGGTGCTGAGTGACCTGCTGGGTAGTCCAGACATAAACATCTGTGTTTCCGTTCAGCAGGGAATGGTAGTGTTGTTTCCAGTGCTGACGGATGACTTCTTCGTCTTTGGGAGAACTAAATCATTTCATAAAGATGAATGAAAGTGTAGTTTGAATTGTTGGCCCCAATGGTCGACCCCAACTCCTAAAAATGGAAGTTTCTCATTTAAAACAACTCATTTTCTGTTTCTCTCTTAACCTAACCTAACCTCACGATAATGAGAATGTTTATAAATGTCTAAATTGTAGCTGAGGGTGATCTATTATACATGGCAAAAGTTCTTAACAGGGGGTTGAATTATTATTATTATTTTTTTTTTTTTGGCCTGTATACATTAGTTTGGTCAAGGGCGGCTATAATCTGCCCCATCTATTGCATTAATTGGTTTTTGTTTATCTGTTTTACATGATGTATTTAAAGTTTGGTTTAAATCTGTTAACGTTCCCATACAATAAACCCAATGCCAGGTACTTCAGTTAATGTATATACGTGTATATTGTACTGTCCTCCCATGATGTGAACCCAGGACACATGTGAACCCAGGACACATGTGAACCCAGGACACATGTGAACCCAGGACACATGTGAACCCAAGACACATGTGAACCCAAGACACATGTGAACCCAGGACACATGTGAACCCAGGACACATGTGAACCCAAGACACATGTGAACCCAAGACACATGTGAACCCAGGACACATGTGAACCCAGGACACATGTGAACCCAGGACACATGTGAACCCAGGACACATGTGAACCCAAGACAGACGTGAACCCAAAACAGATGCGAACCCAAGACAGATGTGAACCCAAAACAGATGTGAACCCAAAACAGATGTGAACCCAAAACAGATGTGAACCAAAACAGATGTGAACCCAAGACATGTGAACCCAAGACATGTGAACCCAAGACACATGTGAACCCAAGACAGACGTGAACCCAAAACAGATGCGAACCCAAGGCAGACGTGAACCCAAAACAGATGCGAACCCAAGGCAGATGTGAACCCAAAACAGATGCGAACCCAAGGCAGATGTGAACCCAAAACAGATGTGAACCCAAGACATGTTAACCCATGACAGATGTGAACCCTTGTCATGAGTTCATCTGGTCAATATGTGTGTGATGAGTGTTTCAGGTGACTTGAGAGTGAGGTTAGCGTGTCACTGTGTGTTGTGATGGGTGAATGAGAGTACTCCTTAAAATAGAGCTGGGCAATGGTTCAACATACACTGGCTCGACTGAAACAAATGGAATCTATTTTTGTAAAGGACCTAAAGTTGAATTTTGGGCTGACGAGTCCAATGGGACGTCCCAAACTATCTTAACCTAACCTAACATAACCTAACCTAACCTAAAATAGCCTATCCTAACTTAAACTAGATTACCCTTCCCTAACTTTGTCTAACCTAACCTAACCTAACCTAACCTAACCTCACCTAATCTTACCCTTGAGTTAACCTAACCAAACCTTGCCTAACCTAACCTCACCTAATCTTACCCTTGAGTTAACCTAACCTAACCTTGCTTAACCTAACCTCACCTAATCTTACTCTTGAGTTAACCTAACCTAACCTTGCCTAACCTAACCTAACCTCACCTAATCTTACCCTTGAGTTAACCTAACCTAACCTTGCCTAACCTAACCTCACCTAATCTTACCCTTGAGTTAACATAACCTAACCTTGCTTAACCCTTTCGACAGCAGGGATTAGGTTAAGTTAGGTAAGGTTAAGTTGGGTTAAAAGAGGTTAGGTTAGGTTATATAAGCAAAGGTTAAGGAGAGGCACACGTGTGTGTGTGTGTGTGTGTAAATTTTGGCTTTCCTGTAGCGCCACGGGGCTCCTAGCGGCTGGGATGAGAGTTACTGTATCATCATCATCATCATCACTATCATCATCATCACTATCACATCATCATCATCATCACCATCATCACCACCACCATCATCACTATCATCACCATCATCACCACCATCACCATCACTATCATCATCATCATCACCACCATCATCACTATCATCACCATCACCATCATCATCATCATCATCACCATCATCATCATCACTATCATCATCACTATCATCACCATCACTGTCATCATCATCAACATCATCACCATCATCATCATCATCACCATCATCATCATCACGATCATCATCATCATCACTATCACCACCATCATCATCATCACTATCATCATCATCATCACCATCATCATCATCACTATCACCATCACCATCATCATCATCACCACCATCATCATCATCACTATCACCATCATCATCATCATCATCATCATCACCATCATCATCACGATCATCATCATCATCATCATCACTATCATCATCATCATCACCATCATCATCACTATCATCATCATCACTATCATCATCATCATCATCACCATCATCATCATCATCACCATCATCATCACGATCATCATCATCATCATCATCACTATCACCACCAACATCATCATCACTATCACCAACATCATCATCATCACGATCATCACCATCACCATCATCATCACCATCATCATCACGATCATCATCATCATCATCATCACTATCACCATCATCATCATCATCATCATCATCATCACCATCATCATCACTGTCATCATCATCAACATCATCACCATCATCATCATCATCACCATCATCATCATCACGATCATCATCATCATCACCATCATCATCATCACTATCACCATCATCATCATCATCACCATCATCATCACTATCACCATCATCATCATCATCACCATCATCATCATCATCACCATCATCATCATCACGATCATCATCATCACTATCACCACCATCATCACCATCATCACCATCATCATCATCACCATCACCATCATCATCATCACCATCATCACCATCACAATCATCATCATCACCATCATCATCATCATCATCACCACCATCATCACCATCATCATCACTATCATCATCATCATCATCATCATCATCACTATCACCATCACTATCATCACCATCACTATCATCACCATCACCATCATCATCATCACCATCATCACCATCATCATCATCATCACCATCATCATCACCATCATCATCATCACCCGACTATCATCATCACCAACATGATCATCATCACCATCATCACCATCATCATCATCATCACCATCATCATCACCACCATCATCACCATCATCATCATCATCATCATCACTATCATCATCATCACCATCATCACTATCATCATCATCACCCGACTATCATCATCACCATCATGATCATCATTATCATCACCATCATCACTATCATCATCATCATCACCCGACCATCATCATCACCATCATCATCACCATCATCATCATCATCACCATCATCATCACGATCATCATCATCATCATCATCATCACTATCACCACCATCATCATCATCACTATCACCATCATCATCATCATCACCATAATCATCACGATCATCACCATCATCATCACTATCACCATCATCATCATCACCATCATCATCACCATAATCACTATCATCACTATCATCATCATCACTATCATCATCATCATCATCATCACCATCATCACCATCACCATCATCACCATCATCATCACCATCATCATCACCATCATCACCATCATCATCACTATCACCATCACCACCATCATCATCACCATCATCACCATCATCATCACTATCACCATCACCACCATCATCACCACCATCATCATCTGTCTCTTGTCTCTTTCCTCCTTAAAGCAGCCTCCCTCCTTTCCTCTTTTTCCTCTCCTATTTCTTCACCTTCCTCTCTTCTCTCTCCTCCTCCTCATCGGTTAGGAAACAGAGTAGTGGATGAGTGGAACAAGTTACCAAACATCATCATTAACTCTAATACGCTGGATAGCTTCAAACAGAGGCTGGATGGATATATGAGCGATAGGGGTTGGGTGTAAACGGGACTGACCAGTATAGACCCGCTGCTGTTTCCTCCATTCATATATTCTTAATCACTTGATCTCACATAGCCATTTTCATTGAACAAATTTTCCAGTAAACTGTGACTTTGGTACAAGATTTTCCTTAACCAAAACAGTGGTACAACCTTGGTCTATAAGTACACACTCACTTTATGTCCTTCCACACGTCCCACTCAAACAGTCAATTTACTTTCAGTTGCCAGTGCAGCCTTTTCTAGATCACTCCTTTTATATTAATCATCTTTTTTTCTTAGCACCAAACTTGTAATAGCAGTCTTTGAAGGTGTGGTTTATCCTGCCACACACAAGACACGCACGACCAAAGACTTTCTTAGGAGTTCCTGTATATTCTGTTACATCACTCTCTTGTTTACTTCCCACAATAGTTATTTCATTACCTCGTCCTCCGTGTGCTTCTATGTACAAGTTTTCACATCATGTTCTCTTAAGAAAAGTACAAGTCCCTTATCAACTATAATTAAATCAACAATGTCCTCAAAAGTTTCTTCACACTCAGCAAGTTCAATCCACCTTTTGAGAAAGTTCTTTAAGCGGTTGCCAAACTGTGAACCTGTTTCATTCTTGAGGAACTTACAACTTCAAAACTTAATCCTATAACCTTCTGTTGCACAACGAGAGTCTCTGAGTAATGTATCTTTAACCTCTTCATAGTCCTTAGCTTCTGCTGGTGACTGATAAGTTTCCATTGCTGTACCTTACAAGAGAGAAGCCAAACTAACTGGCCAAACATTCTTATTCCAGTTTGCACTCATGGGTAACCTCTCAAACCTTAGTAAATATGTTTGTTCATTAAATACTGACACACTCATAAAATACAACTTATCTGCAGACGATAATAATCTCTATGGCAGTAAATCAGACCTCTACTCCTTGATGAGAACTATGAACAATGAACTCACTAAAGTCAGAACCTGGGTAACATGTAATAAATTTACCTTAAACCTCGAAAAACCCCACCACACAATCTTTCACAGCAGGAAACACCTACCCCACGGCATGGACCCCCTGTACCTTGGCAATACAGTCCTCAAACGCGAATAGTATACTAAATTCCTCGGGGTTATTGTTGATGAGAAACTTAGCTGGAAAGGCTACATATAAGCCATTCACAGTAAAGGCGGTATCACACTCGACAGTCACTCACTCTTACAGTAATGAAAGAAATCTATCATGATCTTGTTTACCAACACTTGATACACTGTCACACACTATGGGGGGCCTCTGGCTCTTGGAAAACACAACCCCTGTTTACTGCACAGAAGAGTTGTGTACAGACAATGACCTACTTGAAAAAAAATATCACACTAACGAACAGTTTGTAAAATTGTAAATGTTAAAATTCGAGTATATTAATACCTACTGCTCTGCCCTATTGGTTTACAAATCATTCAATCACTTGCTTGACAATAATTATTTCCAGTTCCGGAATAATCAGAGATACAACTTAAGGCACCCAGAGCTACTAAGACCACCCCCCATGCGCTCCTCTCAGTCCCAGACCTCCATAAAATATCACAACCTACCCCCACCCATCCCAGCAAACACTACGCTCCCTTCCTTTAAATCATCTTTTAAAAAATATCTGTTGTCTAAGTATTAATATTTTTGTAATACCTACTACTGTATATTTACAGTACCTGCTTTTATTGTACCACCAAAACCGTTTTACCAGAAGTTGTTATGTAGATAGATAGAAATTACCATTGCAATAAATATATTTGCCAACTGGCCATAATGCTCTTGTTCCACCCTAATACAACCCGTGTTCTACTCCCTTATCATATTTTGGTTTTTCAAATCCACTGTAAATTGTGTATACAATTATAATATAAATGTAAAAAAATTAGAAAAAAATAACGAAGTGATAACCGTAGTAATATGTTCATATTGCCACTATAATATGTGTACCATTCCAGATGATACTAAATGTTACATAATACTTCCTTGAGATAAATGAATACCTAGTATACTGTATATCAGGTGCAGCTCAGGTCCTCAGCCATGTTAATATTGTTATATTATCCACTCTGTATATGTGTTTATAACGCTAAATAAACTGTTTCTATGTTTCAACACACACACACACACACACACACACAGAGTTATCCTTAAGCCGCAGCTGTTCCTTATTTCCTGAGAGGAAATTGTCCCCATAAAGCAGGTGTAGTGTGTGTGTGTGAGTGGCAGGTGTAGTGTGTGTGTGTGAGTGGCAGGTGTAGTGTGTGTGTGTGAGTGGCAGGTGTAGTGTGTGTGTGTGAGTGGCAGGTGTAGTGTGTGTGTGTGAGTGGCAGGTGTAGTGTGTGTGTGAGTGGCAGGTGTAGTGTGTGTGTGAGTGGCAGGTGTAGTGTGTGTGTGTGTGTGTGTGTGTGTGTGTGTGTGTGTGTGAGTGGCAGGTGTAGTGTGTGTGTGTGAGTGGCAGGTGTAGTGTGTGTGTGTGTGTGTGTGAGTGGCAGGTGTAGTGTGTGTGTGTGTGTGTGTGAGTGTGGCAGGTGTAGTGTGTGTGTGTGTGAGTGGCAGGTGTAGTGTGTGTGTGTGTGGGAGTGGCAGGTGTAGTGTGTGTGAATGGCAGGTGTAGTGTGTGTGTGTGAGTGGCAGGTGTAGTGTGTGTGTGTGAGTGGCAGGTGTAGTGTGTGTGAGTGGCAGGTGTAGTGTGTGTGAGTGGCAGGTGTAGTGTGTGTGTGTGTGTGTGTGTGTGTGAGTGGCAGGTGTAGTGTGTGTGTGTGAGTGGCAGGTGTAGTGTGTGTGTGTGAGTGGCAGGTGTAGTGTGTGTGTGTGTGTGGTGTGTGTGTGTGTGTGAGTGGCAGGTGTAGTGTGTGTGTGTGTGTGTGTGAGTGTGGCAGGTGTAGTGTGTGTGTGTGTGAGTGGCAGGTGTAGTGTGTGTGTGTGTGGGAGTGGCAGGTGTAGTGTGTGTGAATGGCAGGTGTAGTGTGTGTGTGTGTGTGTGTGTGTGTGTGTGTGTGTGTGTGTGTGTGTGTGTGTGGCAGGTGTAGTGTGTGTGTGTGTGTGAGTGGCAGGTGTAGTGTGTGTGTGTGTGTGTGTGGGAGTGGCAGGTGTAGTGTGTGTGGGAGTGGCAGGTGTAGTGTGTGTGTGTGTGTGTGTGTGTGTGTGTGTGTGTGTGTGGCAGGTGTAGTGTGTGTGTGTGTGTGTGGCAGGTGTAGTGTGTGTGTGGGAGTGTGACAGGTGTAGTGTGTGTGTGTGTGTGGCAGGTGTATGTGTGTGTGTGTGTGTGTGTGGCAGGTGTAATGTGTGTGTGTGTGTGGCAGGTGTAGTGTGTGTGTGTGTGTCAGGTGTAGTGTGTGTGTGTGTGTGTGGCAGGTGTAGTGTGTGTGTGTGTGTGTGTGTGTGTGTGGCAGGTGTAGTGTGTGTGTGTGAGTGTGACAGGTGTAGTGTGTGTGTGTGGGAGTGTGACAGGTGTAGTGTGTGGGAGTGTGACAGGTGTAGTGTGTGGGAGTGTGACAGGTGTAGTGTGTGTGTGTGGGAGTGTGACAGGTGTAGTGTGTGGGAGTGTGACAGGTGTAGTGTGTGTGTGGGAGTGTGACAGGTGTAGTGTGTGGGAGTGTGACAGGTGTAGTGTGTGTGTGGGAGTGTGACAGGTGTAGTGTGTGTGTGTGGGAGTGTGACAGGTGTAGTGTGTGGGAGTGTGACAGGTGTAGTGTGTGTGTGTGGGAGTGTGACAGGTGTAGTGTGTGGGATGTTGTTACAGTTTGGGGTAAAGTAAGTTAAGTTAGGTTAGGGTAGGTTAGCAATGACTCACAAACCTTCACAATGACTCACAAACCTTCACAATGACTCACAAACCTTCGCAATGACTCACAAACCTTCGTAATGACTCACAAACCTTCGCAATGACTCACAAACCTTCACAATGACTCACAAACCTTCACAATGACTCACAAACCTTCGTAATGACTCACAAACCTTCACAATGACTCACAAACCTTCACAATGACTCACAAACCTTCGTAATGACTCACAAACCTTCGCAATGACTCACAAACCTTCGTAATGACTCACAAACCTTCACAATGACTCACAAACCTTCGCAATGACTCACAAACCTTCGTAATGACTCACAAACCTTGGTAATGACTCACAAACCTTGGTAAAGTATTGGTTGCTCACACGAAGGCCTAAACGGGTTGGTGTAAACATGAATAAGAGGCGGATCAGCTGTTATAATGTAAACAATGGCTGGGTGAACAGGTGGGTGGCATCAAACACGACCCAGCGATCACACGTCCTCACAAACAATAATTCCCGTGGCGCTAATTGTCCAGGGAAATACTGCCCGTTCATATACAGCACAATGTTTTCTATAATAACGTAACCTAACGTAACGTAACCTAACCTAACCTAATCTAACCTAACCTAGTCTAATCTAACCTTATCTAACCTGACCTAATCTAACCTAACCTAGTCTAATCTAACCTAACCTAGTCTAATCTAACCTAACCTAATCTAACCTGACCTAATCTAACCTAACCTAGTCTAATCTAACCTAACCTATTCTAACCTGACCTAATCTAACCTAACCTAGTCTAATCTAACCTAACCTAACCTAACCTGACCTAATCTAACCTAACCTAGTCTAATCTAACCTGACCTAGTCTAATCTAACCTGACCTAGTCTAATCTAACCTAACCTAATCTAACCTGACCTAATCTAACCTAACCTAGTCTAGTTTAATCCAACCTAACCTAATCTAACCTGACCTAATCTAACCTAACCTAGTCTAATCTAACATAACCTAATCTAATCTAACCTAATCTAACCTGACCTAGTCTAACCTAACCTAACCTAACCTAACCTAGTCTAATCTAACCTAACCTAACCTAACCTGACCTAATCTAACCTAACCTAGTCTAATCTAACATAACCTAATCTAATCTAACCTAATCTAACCTGACCTAACCTAACCTAACCTAACCTAGTCTAATCCAACCTAACCTAATCTAACCTGACCTAATCTAACCTAACCTAGTCTAATCTAACATAACCTAATCTAATCTAACCTAATCTAACCTGACCTAGTCTAACCTAACTTAACCTAACCTAACCTACACCCACCGGCCCCCCCCCCCCCACATAACTCTCAACATCAATACAAATCAATATTTCTCCGTCAGTTGTAAAGTCAATAAACTAACCTCAATAACGCAATAAAACAAAAAAAAAAAAAAACAGTCGATTTTCACAAACAACTTCACCATAAAATAAAATATTAATTAATTTTCGTCAACATCCCAAAAATTGCTGAATTAGGATCACGTATTTAATTCGGATATCGGGTTCAGTTCGTATTAATTATAGCCGGTCCGGTATCGCGTGCACTTGAGGCCAGATATAAGTGAGATGTGGGCCGGATATAGGTTTAGATGCATGTTAAGTATAACTGATATACAGACCAGATATAACAGTACTAGATATATATGGTTGTTATAAAATGGATATTAGTTATGTAATATATCTAAGAGGGCAAGGTGCTGGTGGTGGCGGTGGTGGTGGTAGTAGTGGTGGTGGTGGTAGTAGTGGTGGTGGTGGTAGTAGTGGTGATGGTAATAGTTATGGTGGTGGTGGTGGTGGTGGTGGTGGTAGTTGTGGTAGTAGTGGTGGTGGCGGCGGCGGCGGCGGCGGTGGTGGTGGTGGTGGTGGTGGTGGCGGCGGTGGTGGTGGTGGTGGTGGTGGCGGCGGTGGTGGTGGTGGTGGTGGTGGTGGTGGTGGTGGTAGTAGTGGTGGTGGTAGTAGTGTTGGTGGTAGTAGTGGTGGTAGTGGTGGTGGTGGTGGTAGTAAAAGGTGGTAGTAGTGGTGGTAGGTACAAGTAGGGAGTGTTGATACATATTGCAGAGTACATTTGCATAACGACCTATGATGATCCTCCACTTCCCCTCACCTCTCTCCCTCCCCTCACCTCTCTCCCTCCTCTCACCTCTCTCCCTCCCCTCACCTCTCTCCCTCCCCTCACCTCTCTCCCTCCCCTCACCTCTCTTCCTCCCCTCACCTCTCTTCCTCCCCTCACCTCTCCCCCTCCCCTCACCTCTCTTCCTCCCCTCACCTCTCTCCCTCCCCTCACCTCTCTCCCTCCCCTCACCTCTCTTCCTCCCCTCACCTCTCTCCCTCCCCTCACCTCTCTCCCCCACCCAAAGACCTCAAGACTCATACGAGAGGACGTGAAAAATATGTTAGGAATTCTTAGATGAGGACGGGCAAGACGGGCAGGACGGGCAAGACGGGCAGAAGAGGGTAAGAAAGAGGAGGCAGGGGCAAGTAAGGATAGGCTAAGAGGGAGCAAGTATGGGTGGGCAGGTATGGGTAGGCAGGGAAGGGTGGGCACGTATGGGTGGACAGGTATGGATGGGCAGGTATGGGTGGGCAGGTATGGATGGGCAGGTATGGATGGGCAGGGAAGGGTGGGCAGGTATGGGTGGGCAGGCATGGGTGGGCAGGGAAGGGTGGGCAGGGAAGGGTGGGCAGGTATGGTTAGGCAGGGAAGGGTGGGCAGGTATGGGTGGGCAGGGAAGGGTGGGCATGTATGGTTAGGCAGGGAAGGGTGGACAGGTATGGTTAGGCAAGGAAGGGTGGGCACGTATGGGTGGGCAGGGAAGGGTGGGCAGGTATGGGTGGGCAGGGAAGGGTGGGCAGGTATGGGTAGGCAGGGAAGGGTGGGCAGGTATGGTTAGGCAGGGAAGGGTGGGCAGGTATGGGTGGGCAGGTATGGGTGGGCAGGTATGGGTGGGCAGGTATGGTTAGGCAGGGAAGGGTGGGCAGGTATGGGTGGGCAGGTATGGGTGGGCAGGTATGGTTAGGCAGGGAAGGGTGGACAGGCATAGGTGGGCAGGTATGGGTGGGCAGGTATGGGTGGGCAGGTATGGGTGGGCAGGGAAGAGTGGGCAGGTATGGGTGGGCAGGTATGGTTAGGCAGGGAAGGGTGGGCAGGTATGAGTGGGCAGGGAAGGGTGGGCAAGGGGGCGCTGCGTGCACAAGCATAACTCACATAAAAAGTCAGACACAGATTTTATCGATCCTGTGTGTACGAGAGCTGTGGCGAGGACCACTGCTGCCACCACCCTTCAGGGCTGCCATCACTGCTGCCACCACCCTTCAGGGCTGCCATCACTGCTGCCACCACCCTTCAGGGCTGCCATCACTGCTGCCACCACCCTTCAGGGCTGCCATCACTGCTGCCACCACCCTTCAGGGCTGCCATCACTGCTGCCACCACCCTTCAGGGCTGCCATCACTGCTGCCACCACCCTTCAGGGCTGCCATCACTGCTGCCACCACCCTTCAGGGCTGCCATCACTGCTGCCACCACCCTTCAGGGCTGCCATCACTGCTGCCACCACCCTTCAGGGCTGCCATCACTGCTGCCACCACCCTTCAGGGCTGCCATCACTGCTGCCACCACCCTTCAGGGCTGCCAACACTGCTGCCACCACCCTTCAGGGCTGCCAACACTGCTGCCACCCTTCAGGGCTGCCATCACTGCTGCCACCATCCTTCAGGGCTGCCAACACTGCTGCCACCCTTCAGGGCTGCCAACACTGCTGCCACCACCCTTCAGGGCTGCCGCCACCATCCTGCAGGGCTGCCCCCTCTGCTGCCACCATCCTGCAGGACTGCCACCACTGCTGCCACCATCCTGTAGGGCTGCCACCACTTCTGCCACCATCAAGCGGGGCTGCCACCACTGCTGCCACCATCCTGAAGGGCTGCCACCACTTCTGCCACCATCAAGCGGGGCTGCCACCATCCTGCAAGGCTACCATCACTATTGCCACCAATGCTGCCACCACTGGTGCCACCATCCTTCAGGGATGCCACCATTTCTGCTAGCATTCTGCAGGGCTGCCACCACTGCTGCCACCACTAATGCAGGGCTGCCACCACCAATGCAGGGCTGCCACCACTGCTGCCACCACTTCTGCCACCATCCTGCATGGCTACCACCACTGCGTCCACCATCCTGCAGGGCTGCCACCATCCTGCATGGCTACCACCAACCTGCATGGCTACCACCACTGCTGCCACCATCCTGCATGGTTACCACCACTGCTGCCACCATCCTGCAGGGCTGCCACCATCCTGCATGGCTACCACCACTGCTGCCACCATCCTGCATGGCTACCACCACTGCTGCCACCATCCTGCAGGGCTGCCACCATCCTGCACGGCTACCACCACTGCTGCCACCATCCTGCATGGCTACCACCACTTCTGCCATCATCCTGCAGGGCTGCCACCATCCTGCAGGGCTGCCACCATCCTGCATGGCTACCACCACTACTGCCACCATCCTGCAGGGCTGCCACCACTACTGCCACCATCCTGCAGGGCTGCCGCCATCCTGCAGGGCTGCCACCACTACTGCCACCATCCTGCAGGGCTGCCGCCATCCTGCAGGGCTGCCACCACTACTGCCACCATCCTGCAGGGCTGCCGTCATCCTGCAGGGCTGCCACCACTACTGCCACCATCCTGCAGGGCTGCCGCCATCCTGCAGGGCTGCCACCACTACTGCCACCATCCTGCAGGGCTGCCACCACTACTGCCGCCATCCTGCAGGGTTGCCACCATCCTGCAGTGCTACCACCACTACTGCCACCATCCTGCAGGGCTACCACCATCCTGCAGGGCTGCCACCATCCTGCATGGCTACCACCACTACTGCCACCATCCTGCAGGGCTGCCACCATCCTGCATGGCTACCACCACTACTGCCACCATCCTGCAGGGCTACCACCACTACTGCCACCATCCTGCAGGGCTGCCACCACTACTGCCACCATCCTGCAGGGCTGCCACCACTACTGCCACCATCCTGCACCATAATTATGATATAAACCAACCTAACTTTTCCCTTCTCTCATCCTCCTTCTTTTCACCCTTCCTCCCCCCTCCCCCACCCCACCGCACCCCACTTAACTCCCCCCTAACTCCACCCCTCTCCCTCAATCCATGGCCCCCCTCCCCCATCCTCCACCCCCCCCACCCCAATTCTCTCACACCATCCTCTCAGACACACAAGAGGCAAAAAGGTCAAGTACACTTTAGCCTCACACACCCGAGTGCCATCTAGTGGTGGTGGTGGTGGGGTCATTATCATCACTACCACCACCACCACAATTATCATCAACACAACAACAATAATAATAATAATAATAATAATAATAATAATAATAATAATAATAATAATAAAGTACTGGGTCATTTACAGTAGTTAGGATAGGATAGGATAGGTTAGGATAAGTTAGGTTAGGTTACTACACTCCATCGTTCGTTATAAACAACAGTACTTGTGGCCGTAATAAATGTTGTGCCGCCTTACTGGACAGAAAGTAATGTACCGTGAAGAAATGAGAGCAAACTTAGGCAGAGGTTCTTCATACTAAACTGTGCTGGGTGTAGTGCTGGGTGTAGTGCTGGTGTGTAGTGCTGGGTGTAGTGAGAGAGAGAGAGAGAGAGAGAGAGAGAGAGAGAGAGAGAGAGAGAGAGAGAGAGAGAGAGAGAGAGAGAGAGAGAGACTCGACCACACCTGTTGTAATCTTATCTACAGCTAAGTGATGTGGTCGTCAATATTAACTCTGACATGTAATGCACCGTCAAGTGACCCGACAGGTAACCCGAAAAGTGAACCTTCAGGTAACCCGACAGGTGACCCGATAGGTGACCCCGACAAGTGACCCCGAGAGGTAACCCGACAGGTGACCCCAAGAGGTAACCCGACAAGTGACCCTAATGATGACCTGACAGGTGACTTAACAGGTGACCCCGACAAATGAGCCGACAGGTGACCCAGCAGGTGACCCCGACAAACCGACGAGAAACACTAGGAGGAGGAGGAGGAGGAGGAGGAGGAGGAGGAGGAGGAGGAGGAAGAAGAAGAAGAAGAGACTTATTACACCTCAGCCCTATTAAGCTGGGGCCTATTAGAACAGGCTATTAGGTAAGAGTAGAGCCTATCGGGACGAGGTCTAATAGGACAAGGGGACAATTTCACCTGTACTCACCTGTAATTAATCCTCAGGTGGCTCCTCCTTCACCCACACTCACCTGAAGAGAGAAACAAGCACATTTCATTAATACTTCATGGCTCACACATAGCTACTGACGCAATTTGGTTTACATTACTAACCTAACCTAACTAATGACCTCTTTCGTTAATTATTCAGCAACCTAATGACCTATTTCGTTAATTACTCAGCTACCTAATGACCGCTTTCGTTAGTTACTCAGCTCACTAATGACCTTTCTCATTAAAAACTCAGCTCACTAATGATCTCGTTAATTACTAAACTCATTAATGACTTCTCTCGTTATTGGTTGTAACATAACGCAGTTTTTTAAAATATTTCTTCATTAGTTAATTAAATGTACACAACAGATGTGATTATATAAAGGTCAGACTGCGTGTGTGTGTGTGTGTGTGTGTGTGTGTGTGTGTGTGTGTGTGTGTGTGTAACAGCAAACAACATGAATCCCAGTGCTGAATGGGACACTCTTAATACTGTTATGACAAAACCTGCAGAGACCCTCGGCCAGGTCAATAGAATACACCAGGACTGGTTTGATGAAAATGACCTGGCAATCAAAGTACTCAACGATGATAAACGTGCTGCTTTTACTGACTGGCAGAACAACCCTCAGTCTCGGACCAAAGCTGATACCTTCCGCAAGAAGAAAGCGGCGGCCCAGCAGGAACTTCGCAATCTAAAGAACGACTGGCTTAAAAATAAAGCATGTGAAGCACAAAAACTTGCACATCAACACAAGATGCACGAATATTTCATTTCCACTAAAACATTTTATGGGCCAGTCACTCGTGGCGCAGCCCCCCTCCGCTCATCTGACGGTAACCTCATAATTAAAGACGGTGAAGGCCTCATTCAGTGCTGGAAGGAGCACTACCATTCATTGCTCAACTGAAACACTGCTGTGGATGTCCTGACTACCCAGCAGGTCCCTCAGCATCCAGAGCTGACCCACCTCAGCTATCCTCCATCCCTGGATGAGGTAGCTACTGCCATCAAACAGATGAAAAATAACAAAGCCTCAGGGCCTGATGGAATCCCAGCCGAGGTGTATAAAGCAGGAGGACCTCTGCTTACCAGCCGTCTCCACTCTCTCCTGGAGAATATATGGGAAAAGGAGGAAATCCCCCAAGCTCTTAAAGACGCCTCCATTGTCAATATTTATAAAAACAAGGGAGACCGGTCAGACTGTGGCAACTACCATGGGATCTCGCTGCTGTCAGTAGCTGGCAAGATTATCACCTGAGTCCTCCTAAACAGACTTCTTCCTGAGGCGGAAAACTTCCTCCCAGAATGTCAATGTGGTTTTAGACCATCACGTGGCACCACTGACATGATCTTTGCTGTCCGTCAGATACAGGAAAAGTGCAGAGAACAGCGTCGTGACCTGTACATGGCCTTCATCGACCTAACCAAGGCCTTCGACTCGGTCAACAGGGAAGCCCTCTGGCAGACCCTCAGCCGTTTTGGCTGCCCACCAAAATTCATCGCCATTGTGAGGCAACTCCACGGTGGCATGAATGGCAGTGTCCTGCACAACGTCACTCAATCAGAGTTCTTCCCCATCCAAACAGGGGTTAAACAAGGGTGTGTACTGGCACCAACTCTCTTTTCCAGCTTCTTGGCTGCCTTCCTTACTCGTGCCAGTGCCAATTTAGCAGGCGGGGTGAACATCGAGTAACGGGTGAAGAGTCTTTTCAACATACAACGACTCCGGGCACGAACGAAGGTGACGGCAGCTTCCATTAATGAACTTCAATGCAGAAGACCTCACTCTTGTTGCTCATACTGAACACGATCTACAGGAGATCCTGAACACGACCTACGGGAGATCCTGAACACCTATGCAGATGCGTATGCACACCTCGGCCTTGAGGTGAATATATGTAAGACTCGGATTCTCTTTCAACCTGCCCCTGGTTCAGACACACCTTCACCATCCATCCAGCTTAACGGTACTACCCTCTCTAATGTTACCCACTTTCGGTATCTCGGCTCCCACCTGTCCACCACCACAGACATCGATGAAGAGATTCACCATCGGATCAGATGTGCATCTCAAGCCTTTGGCAGACTCCGAAACTGTGTCTTCAGCTGTATGGAGCTGAAATTATCTACAAAGCTGCACTTACACCGAGCAGTGGTGCTCCCCACCCTGCTATATGGCAGC
>CAUDMG010001877.1:1672190-1682190 GCA_958450375.1 Homarus gammarus
TTCAAAGTAATAATAATAATAATAATAATAATAATAATAATAATAATAATAATAATAATAATGTCACCGACCCATCTTCTCCTTTCACTTTCTACAATTTCATCTTGCATTTTCTCACACACACACACACACACACACACACACACAAACACTTCTCCCCAACACACGGACCCCCATTCCATACGAACAAAAGTCTCCCACCACGCACACACAAACACCTCTCCCTTACACACACACACACCTCTCCCCTACACACACAAACACTTCTCTCCCTTACACACACACACACAAACACTTCTCCCCATTCCATACGAACAAAAGTCTCCCACCACGCACACACAAACACCTCTCCCTTACACACACAAACACTTCTCTCCCTTACACACACACACACCTCTCCCCTACACATACAAACACTTCACACACACACAACACTAGGAGAGGTTATGCATGGTGAGCCAAGAGGCCTGTCCGGGTGAGATGATTACATACACACACACACACACACACACACACACACACATATTGTATTATTATCACTATTATCATTATAACCCTGGTATATGAACTACCTAAACAACAACTACAACAACTACAAACATTCCCATGCAACAAGCACATCCACATTGTGTTTGTGAGTCATTGTCAATACTAAATATTCATATCACATAATGTTTTATTTAGTATTTACAATGTCTACAATGTTTATATTTGTGTATATACAGTCCCCTTCACTGGTGCGTTTACAGGGGCACGTTAGGTTAGGTTAGGTGAGGTTAGGTTAAGTTAGGTTAGGTTAGGTTAGGTTAGTTGCACTGTGTCAGTCCACTGTTTGATTACATGGAATGAAAACAATATTAAAACAAATATCTCAGTGTAATGATTTGTAGAGTGTTAACATGACGAGCACTAGTGAAGGGGAGTGTACCTAGGCTATATGACGAGCCCCTGTAAACACACTAGTGAAGGGGAGTGTACCTAGGCTATATGACCAGCCCCTGTAAACACACTAGTGAAGGGGAGTGTACCTTGGCTATATGACCAGCCCCTGTAAACACACTAGTGAAGGGGAGTGTACCTAGACTATATGACCAGCCCCTGTAAACACACTAGTGAAGGGGACTGTACCTAGACTATATGACGAGCCCCTGTAAACACACTAGTGAAGGGGAGTGTACCTAGACTATATGACGAGCCCCTGTAAACACACTAGTGAAGGGGACTGTACCTAGGCTATATGACCAGCCCCTGTAAACACACTAGTGAAGGGGACTGTACCTAGGCTATATGACCAGCCCCTGTAAACACACTAGTGAAGGGGACTGTACCTAGGCTATATGACCAGCCCCTGTAAACACACTAGTGAAGGGGACTGTACCTAGGCTATATGACCAGCCCCTGTAAACGCAGTAGTGAAGGGGACTGTACCTAGACTATATGACCAGCCCCTGTAAACACACTAGTGAAGGGGACTGTACCTAGGCTATATGACCAGCCCCTGTAAACACACTAGTGAAGGGGAGTGTACCTAGACTATATGAAGAGCCCCTGTAAACACACTAGTGAAGGGGAGTGTACCTAGACTATATGACGAGCCCCTGTAAACACACCAGTGAAGGGGAGTGTACCTAGACTATATGAAGAGCCCCTGTAAACACACTAGTGAAGGGGAGTGTACCTTGGCTATATGACGAGCCCCTGTAAACACACTAGTGAAGGGGAGTGTACCTTGGCTATATGACGAGCCCCTGTAAACACACTAGTGAAGGGGAGTGTACCTAGACTATATGACGAGCCCCTGTAAACACACTAGTGAAGGGGAGTGTACCTAGGCTATATGACGAGCCCCTGTAAACACACTAGTGAAGGGGAGTGTACCTTGGCTATATGACGAACCCCTGTAAACACACTAGTGAAGGGGAGTGTACCTAGACTATATGACGAGCCCCTGTAAACACACTAGTGAAGGGGAGTGTACCTAGGCTATATGACGAGCCCCTGTAAACACACTAGTGAAGGGGAGTGTACCTAGACTATATGAAGAGCCCCTGTAAACACACCAGTGAAGGGGAGTGTACCTAGACTATATGAAGAGCCCCTGTAAACACACCAGTGAAGGGGAGTGTACCTAGACTATATGAAGAGCCCCTGTAAACACACTAGTGAAGGGGACTGTACCTAGGCTATATGAAGAGCCCCTGTAAACACACTAGTGAAGGGGAGTGTACCTAGACTATATGACCAGCCCCTGTAAACACACTAGTGAAGGGGAGTGTACCTAGGCTATATGACGAGCCCCTGTAAACACACTAGTGAAGGGGACTGTACCTAGGCTATATGACGAGCCCCTGTAAACACACTAGTGAAGGGGAGTGTACCTAGGCTATATGACCAGCCCCTGTAAACACACTAGTGAAGGGGAGTGTACCTAGGCTATATGACGAGCCCCTGTAAACACACTAGTGAAGGGGACTGTACCTAGACTATATGACGAGCCCCTGTAAACACACTAGTGAAGGGGAGTGTACCTAGACTATATGACGAGCCTCTATAAACACACCAGTGAAGGGGAGTGTACCTAGGCTATATGAAGAGCCCCTGTAAACACACTAGTGAAGGGGAGTGTACCTAGACTATATGAAGAGCCCCTGTAAACACACTAGTGAAGGGGAGTGTACCTAGACTATATGAAGAGCCCCTATAAACGCACCGGCTGTTCAAAAACACAATCTCTGGTTACTGCACCAAAGGGAGCTGTACGGACAATGACCTACTTGAAAAAAAACCAGATAACACAAACGAAAAATTTGCTATAATGAAAATTTAAAAATTCGAAGATATTAACACCTACTGCTGTGCCCTCTTTATTTACAAATCTATCAATCACTTGCTTGACAATAATTATTTCCAGTTCCGGAATAATCAGAGATACAACTTAAGGCACCCAGAGCTACTAAGACCACCCCCCATGAGCTCCTCTCAGTCCCAGACCTCCATAAAATATCACAACTTACCCCCACCCATCCCAGCAAACACTACGCTCCCTTCCTTTAAGTCATCTCTTAAAAAATATCTATTGTCTAAGTATTAATATTTCTTGTAACACTTACTATATTTACAGTACCTGCTTTTATTGTCCCATCAAAACCGTTTTATCGGAAATTATCATGTAAACATAATTGCCAACTAGACATAATCCTGACAGCTCTGTCCTCTTGTTCAACCTTATTACTGTACAACCCAGGTTGGACTGCTCCCCCATTATACTTATGTTTTTCAATTCCACTGTAATTTTTATGTATATATAAATAAATAAAATAAAATAAATTAACTAAAAATATTAATAAATAAATAAAATTTATAAATATTGAAGTGATAACCGTGGTGTTCTTATTACCACCAATGCTATTGTACTATGCCAGATAATACTAAATGTTACATAATACTTCCTTGAGATAAATGTATAGTATATATCAAGTGCCTCAAAGAGAGCTCAGGTTCTCAACTGGCTCAGCCATGTTAATATTGTTATTATTATCCACTCTGTATCTGTGTTTTATGGCTAAATAAACTGTTTCAATTCAATTCACTAGTGAAGGGGACTGTACAATGACCATAATGTTTATTTTAGTGTTAAAAATGTTTTCTTATGTGTTAATGTTAAAATTAGCCTCTCCCTCCCTTCCACCAGTGCTGCCAACCTCTCCCTCCCTTCCACCAGTGCTGCCAACCTCTCCCTCCCTTCCACCAGTGCTGCCAACCTCTCCCTCCCTTCCACCAGTGCTGCCAACCTTACCCTCCCTTCCACCAGTGCTGCCAACCTCTCCCTCCCTTCCACCAGTGCTACCAACCTTACCCTCCCTTCCACCAGTGCTGCCAACCTTACCCTCCCTTCCACCAGTGCTGCCAACCTCTCCCTCCCTTCCACCAGTGCTGCCAACTTTACCCTCCCTTCCACCAGTGCTGCCAACCTCTCCCTCCCTTCCACCAGTGCTGCCAACCTCTCCCTCCCTTCCACCAGTGCTGCCAACCTTACCCTCCTCTTCCACCAGTGCTGCCAACCTTACCCTCCTCTTCCACCAGTGCTGCCAACCTTACCCTCCCTTCCACCAGTGCTGCCAACCTTACCCTCCCTTCCACCAGTGCTGCCAACCTCTCCCTCCCTTCCACCAGTGCTGCCAACCTTACCCTCCCTTCCACCAGTGCTGCCAACCTCTCCCTCCCTTCCACCAGTGCTGCCAACCTCTCCCTCCCTTCCACCAGTGCTGCCAACCTTACCCTCCTCTTCCACCAGTGCTGCCAACCTTACCCTCCTCTTCCACCAGTGCTGCCAACCTTACCCTCCCTTCCACCAGTGCTGCCAACCTTACCCTCCCTTCCACCAGTGCTGCCAACCTCTCCCTCCCTTCCACCAGTGCTGCCAACCTTACCCTCCCTTCCACCAGTGCTGCCAACCTCTCCCTCCCTTCCACCAGTGCTGCCAACCTTACCCTCCCTTCCACCAGTGCTGCCAACCTTACCCTCCCTTCCACCAGTGCTGCCAACCTCTCCCTCCCTTCCACCAGTGCTGCCAACCTTACCCTCCCTTCCACCAGTGCTGCCAACCTTACCCTCCCTTCCACCAGTGCTGCCAACATCTCTGGTAAACCTAGGTGAAAATTAACTATTAAACTGAAACACAAAAAGTGAATCTAATTAATATTTTTGGGAGCGCCAACTATTCTTCGGCCCTCATCCACCACCTGTCGTCATCCACCTCCTGTACTCATCCACCTCCTGTAGTCATCCACCTCCTGTAGCCATCCACCTCCTGTAGTCATCCACCTCCTGTATTCATCCACCTCCTGTAGTCATCCACCACCTGTAGTCATCCACCTCCTGTAGTCATCCACCTCCTGTAGCCATCCACCCCCTGTATTCATCCACCTCCTGTACTCATCCACCTCCTCCAATCATCCACATCCTGTAGTCATCCACCTCCTGTACTCATCCACCTCCTCCAATCATCCACATCCTGCACTCTGATTGCCCGAGGCTCAACCAATTACAGTGGCTTTTGAGAACGTTGGAAACTCTGGTTACCTAAAGTTTTGGGATTACCTTATGACTGAACCACCCTAACCTAACCCAACCCACCCTAACCCAACCCTAACCTAACCTAACCTAACCCAACCCTAACCTAACCCAACCCACCCTAACCCAACCCTAACCTAACCTAACCTAAGCCACAGGTAACCCAACCCTAACCCAACCGAACCCAACCCTAAACCAACCCTAACCCAACCCTAACCTAAGCCACAGGTAACCCAACCCTAAATTAACCTAACCTAACCCAGTAGGCCGCTACCAAACAGGGAGGAAGATATAGGAAGCATAATGTGTTGTGTAATGGTGGACCCTGCTGCCATGTGCCACCAGGTTAGTGATCTGACTTTCTGCCTCATTTACACACAGGGTCTCAAATGTTTCCCTGACAACACAACACAACATAACACACCACACCACAACACACCACAACACAACACACCACAACACAACACACCACAACACAACACACCACATCACACCACCACACAACACAACACACCACACCACACCACACACCACAACACACCACAACACAACACACCACAACACAACACACCACAACACAACACACCACAACACAACACACCACATCACACCACCACACAACACAACACACCACACCACACACCACAACACAACACAACACAACACAACACACCACAACACACCACACCACAACACACCACAACACACCACAACACAACACACCACAACACACCACACCACAACACACCACACCACAACACACCACACCACAACACAACACACCACAACACAACACAACACAACACACCACACCACAACACACCACAACACAACACAACACAACACACCACAACACAACACAACACAACATACAGTATATCGTTTCGTACTATTGATCTTTTTTTCATTTTTGTGTATCTTTATGATTCTTTATTATTATTATTATTATTACTATAATTATTAGTAGTAGTATTTTTTTATTTCTTATTAAAAAATTTTATTTACTATGAATTAATTATTATTATTGTTATTATTATTACATTTTCGCCCCCCAGGCCCCGATGTGGGTCAGTGGCCTAACGTAACCCAACCCAACCTTAACCTTACTTAACCTAACCTTACTGAACCTAACCATACTGAACCTAACCTAACCTTACTTAACCTAACCTTACTTAACCTAACCTAACCTTACTGAACCTAACCTAACCATACTGAACCTAACCTAACCTTACTTAACCTAATCATACTGAACCTAACCTAACCTTACTTAACCTAACCTAACCTTACTTAACCTAACCTTACTTAACCTAACCTAACCTTACTGAACCTAACCTAACCATACTGAACCTAACCTAACCTTACTTAACCTAACCTAACCTTACTTAACCTAACCATACTGAACCTAACCTAACCTTACTTAACCTAACCATACTGAACCTAACCTAACCTTACTTAACCTAACCTTACTGAACCTAACCTAACCTTACTGAACCTAACCATACTGAACCTAACCTAACCTTACTTAACCTAACCTTACTTAACCTAACCTTACTTAACCTAACCTAACCTAACCTTACTTAACCTAACCTTACTTAACCTAACCATACTGAACCTAACCTAACCTTACTTAACCTACCCATACTGAACCTAACCTAACCTTACTTAACCTAACCATACTGAACCTAGCCTAACCTTACTTAACCTAACCATACTGAACCTAACCTAACCTTACTTAACCTAACCTTACTTAACCTAACCTAACCTTACTTAACCTAACCATACTGAACCTAACCTAACCTTACTTAACCTACCCATACTGAACCTAACCTAACCTTACTTAACCTAACCACACAACAGAATCTGGTCCACCAAACTCGGCTCCATCGACTGAAGTATTTTATAACAAGACTGTAAACATTCAGACCCTGACAGCTGACAGACACACCTACACGCACCTGGCTGTTCCTCCGTCCTGTGTGTGGGTGTGTAGGAGGGAGGGTGTGTGTGTGTGTGTGTGTCGACGGTGACATACAAGCAGTGCTGACTGGTGCTGACGTTGATCGCTCCTTCACAGAACACTCAACAACGTGTACAAACAGTGCTGACACCTCCTGTTCTGCTATCACTGTCAGCAACCACTCGGCTCAACTCAACTACATACATACATACATACATACATACATACATACATAGCGTATTACACACACACACAACACAAGAGAGAGAGAGAGAGAGAGAGAGAGAGAGAGAGAGAGAGAGAGAGAGAGAGAGAGAGAGAGAGAGAGAGAGAGAGGCGCCACATTAACATAACAGAGCCTAACATTAACATAAGTCAACACCTCAAGGGGATAAATTAACATATCTAACACCTGAACTACAAAGGTAAGGAACAACACAATATTAATGACGTCACACACCAAACCTGTTACGTTACTTAATGACGTCATAACGTTACTTAACACTATAGTGTTACTTAATGAGGCTATAACTTACTTAATGACGTTATAATGTTACTTAATGACGCAATAACGTTACTTAATGACGCTATAACGTTACTTAATGACGCTATAACGTTACTTAATGACGTTATAACGTTACTTAATGACGCTATAACGTTACTTAATGACGCAATAACGCTAGTTAATGACACTATAACGTTACTTAATTACGCTATAATGTTAATGACGATATAACGTTACTTAATGACGAAATAACGTTACTTGGCGCAATAACGACACTTAACACCATAACGTTACTTAACACCATAACGCTACTTGACGCAATAACATTACTTAACACCATAACGTTACTTAACATAAGAACATAAGAACATAAGAAAGTGGGATACTGCAGGAGGCCGACTGGCCCATACAGGGCAGATCCCTTTCACACCCATCCCAGCACTTCCATGTGCCTATCCAACTTCGTCTTGAAGCTCCCTAGCGTCCCCGATCCTACTATAGCACTCGGTAGCCTATTCCACATATCCACAACTCTATTACCAAACCAGTGCTTGCCTATATCCTTTCTGAATCGGAATTTATCTAATTTAAAACCATTTGTTCTAGTTATTTCGTTATTACTGAGCTTCAGAACATCTTCCATTTTACCCTTGTTAATCCCACTCACCCACTTGAACACCTCTATCATATCTCCCCTAACTCTACGCCTCTCTAATGAATGCAAGCCTAAGCTTTTCAGTCTTTCTTCATATGGAAGGTTTCTAATATTATGGATCATTTTTGTCATTCTTCTTTGTACTCTCTCCAAAGAATCTATGTCCATTCTATAATAAGGACACCAGAACTGAACCGCATAATCCATGTGTGGCCTCACTAATGCTAGGTAAAGTTTCAAGATAACGTCAGCAGTTCTGTTACTCACAGACCTAGATATGAACCCAAGAATCCTGTTTGCCTTGTTGCGAACGCTAATACATTGTTTTCTAGGTTTCAAGTCGTTGCTAACAAATACACCTAGATCTTTTTCACAAACTGAGTTTTCTATTTCCGTGTTACCTAGTTTATACTTAACGTTTGTATTCGTCTTCCCTATCTGTAGTACCTTGCATTTATCAGTATTAAAATTCATTTGCCAGTCTACTGACCACTCATGTAAGGTATCTAGATCTCTTTGAAGGTGTTCAAAGTCACTGTCTGAATTTATCACTCTCCCCATTTTGGTATCATCTGCAAATTTACTAATCCTACTAGTTATGCCTAAATCAAGATCATTAATGAATATAACAAACAGCAGAGGGCCTAATACAGATCCCTGGGGAACTCCGCTTTTGACCGCACCCCAGTCTGACTTTAATCCATTTATGCTGACTCTTTGTTTCTTACCAGTTAACCATGACCTAATCCATTTTAATAATGATCCACCTATTCCATGTGCTTCTACCTTCCTTATCAATCTCTCATGAGGGACTCTATCGAATGCTTTACTGAAATCTAAATAAATTATATCATATGACTTATCATTATCTACCGCTTCATATACTTCTGAGAAAAAGCTTAAGCAAATTTGTGAGACAAGAACGTCCCTGGGTGAACCCGTGCTGAGAAGAATGAATTAAGTTGAATGTTTCAAGGTGGCTTCTGATTTTTGTAGCAATAATTGACTCTAGCAACTTGCCTATGATTGACGTGAGACTAATGGGACGGTAATTTGATGCAATTGATTTATCACCCTTTTTGAAAATAGGAACTACATTTGCAAGTTTCCAAGCTTCTGGCACTAGGCCCGATTCTAATGACTTATTAAATAAAACTGCTAATGGATTACTCAACTCATCTCTACATTCTTTTAATATTCTAGCATATACCTCGTCTGGACCAGGCGATTTATGAGGCTTCAGTTTGTTAATTACTTTAAGCACATCGTTACTAGTAATATTGATATTCATCAACATAACGTTACTTAACAACAATAACAGACCACTAAAACCATTAACCACCACAACACAACACCATAAGGAAGAGAAGGTGAGACACTGTACTAGTATCTACCTGTACTAGTATCTACCTGTACTAGTATCTACCTGTGCTAGTATCTACCTGTACTAGTATCTACCTGTACCTGTGTGGCACTGTCTTCCTACCCTCAACCCTTCGGTTGTATGCAAATTAGCTTGAGAAAAACACGTGTTATTTACTGCGTGGCGAACACACACACACACACACACACACACACACACACACACACACACACACACACACACACACACACACACGCGAAAAAATACTTAGCGAGACATTGAGAACTGAGACCCTGAAATTGAAGGAGGTGAGAGATGAGAGGTGAGAGATGAGAGGTGAGAGGTGAGAGATGAGAGGTGAGAGATGAGAGATGAGAGGTGAGAGATGAGAGGTGAGAGATGAGAGGTGAGAGATGAGAGGTGAGAGATGAGAGATGAGAGGTGAGA
>CAUDMG010001877.1:1684690-1687190 GCA_958450375.1 Homarus gammarus
AGCCAATGAGGAGCCTCCACCCACGATAACGATAGCCAATGGGAAGGCTTCACTCTACGGGATTAACCACAGCCTCGTTATTGTCAAGGTGTCCAGATAACGGGGTCATATTCTTAATGCATAGGCATACCGTAAATTTTTGGTCACTTTGTGCTATTAGGCCCTACACAGTCTTAATAGGCCCCTTATGCTATTAGGCCCCACACAGTCCTAATAGGCCCCTTGTGCTATTAGGCCCCACACAGTCCTAATAGGCCCCTTGTGCTATAAGGCCCCACCTAGTCCTAATAGGCCCCACACCGTCCTAATAGGCCCCTTGTGCTATTAGGCCCCACACAGTCCTAATAGGCCCCTTGTGCTATTAGGCCCCACACCGTCCTAATAGGCCCCTTGTGCTATTAGGCCCCACACCGTCCTAATAGGCCCCTTGTGCTATTAGGCCCCACCTAGTCCTAATAGGCCCCTAGTTACTATTAGGCCCCACACAGTCCTAATAGGCCCCTAGTACTATTAGGCCCCACACCGTCCTAATAGGCCCCTTGTGCTATTAGGCCCCACACCGTCCTAATAGGCCCCATGTGCTATTAGGCCCCACACCGTGCTATTAGGCCCCACACCGTGCTATTAGGCCCCACACCGTCCTAATAGACCCCTTGTGCTATTGGGCCCCACACCGTCCTAATAGGCCCCTTGTGCTATTAGGCCCCACCCAGTCCTAATAGACCCTAGTGCTATTAGGCCCCACCCAGTCCTAATAGACCCTAGTGCTATTAGGTTCCATTCAGACCCCTGTATTTGATAAAGTTTGTTCAGGGTCCGATAAGACTCGGTCCTAATAGTTTTGGGGCCTGATGGGACTAGGGGCCTTATAGGACTAGGGGCCTAATAGCACTAGGGGCCTAATAGGACTAAGAGGCATCAGAGGCGGGGTGCTAGGACAAACATACAAGCGACTCGGCCGGGGGATTATACCAACACAATCATTTATATAAATTGAGTTATTTACATATTTTTATATTACACACACACGTACACATACACACATACATATATACGTACACATACACACATACAGTACCTTTCTTATATTCTCTCTTGTAGGTATAATTTCTGACTCCCTCACCTCTACCACCCTCCCTCACCTCTACCACCCTCCCTCACCTCTACCACCCTCCCTCACCTCTACCACCCCCCTCACCTCTACCACCCCTCCCTCACCTCTACCACCCTCCCTCACCTCTACCACCCCCCTCACCTCTACCACCCCTCCCTCACCTCTACCACCCTCCCTCACCTCTACCACCCTCCCTCACCTCTACCACCCTCCCTCACCTCTACCACCTCCCTCACCTCTACCACCCCCTCACCTACCACCCCCCTCACCCACCCCCCCTCACCTCTACCACCCCCCCTCACCTCTACCACCCCCTCCCTCACACCTCCCTCACCCTACCACCCCCCTCACCTCTACCACCCCCCTCACCTCTACCACCCTCCCTCACCTCTACCACCCTCCCTCACCTCTACCACCCTCCCTCACCTCTACCACCTCCCTCACCTCTACCACCCCTCCCTCACCTCTACCACCCCTCCCTCACCTCTACCACCCCCCCTCACCTCTACCACCCTCCCTCACCTCTACCACCCTCCCTCACCTCTACCACCCTCCCTCACCTCTACCACCCCCCCTCACCTCTACCACCCTCCCTCACCTCTACCACCCTCCCTCACCTCTACCACCCTCCCTCACCTCTACCACCCTCCCTCACCTCTACCACCCTCCCTCACCTCTACCACCCCCCTCACCTCTACCACCCTCCCTCACCTCTACCACCCTCCCTCACCTCTACCACCCCTCCCTCACCTCTACCACCCTCCCTCACCTCTACCACCTCCCTCACCTCTACCACCCCCCTCACCTCTACCACCCCCCCTCACCTCTACCACCCCCCCTCACCTCTACCACCCCTCCCTCACCTCTACCACCCCTCCCTCACCTCTACCACCCCCTCACCTCTACCACCCTCCCTCACCTCTACCACCCCCTCACCTCTACCACCCTCCCTCACCTCTACCACCCCCCTCACCTCTACCACCCTCCCTCACCTCTACCACCCCCCCTCACCTCTACCACCCTCCCTCACCTCTACCACCCTCCCTCACCTCTACCACCCCCCCTCACCTCTACCACCCCTCCCTCACCTCTACCACCCTCCCTCACCTCTACCACCCTCCCTCACCTCTACCACCCTCCCTCACCTCTACCACCCCCCTCACCTCTACCACCCCCCTCACCTCTACCACCCTCCCTCACCTCTACCACCCTCCCTCACCTCTACCACCTCCCTCACCTCTACCACCCTCCCTCACCTCTACCACCCCCCTCACCTCTACCACCCTCCCTCACCTCTACCACCTCCCTCACCTCTACCACCCTCCCTCACCTCTACCACCTCCCTCACCTCTACCACCCTCCCTCACCTCTACCACCCTCCCTCAC